>JANHGB010024178.1:0-13803 GCA_026283785.1 Coracopsis vasa | reverse complement strand
CACCCCCAAGTCCTTCTCCGCAGGGCTGCTCTGAATCTCTTCTCTGCCCAACCTGTAGCTGTGCCTGGGATTGCCCCGACCCAGGTGGAGGACCTTGCACTTGGCTTGGTTAAACTTCATAAGGTTGGCATCAGCCCACTTCACAAGCATGTCAAGGTCCCTCTGGATGCATTCCTTCCCTCAGCGTATCAACCGAACCACACAATGGTTCACACAATTAGCACAATGGTTTCATGCACTTTGGTCAAGCTCTCATACTCCACATTTTGCTATTAATAATCTTCACCTGCTGTGTAAGAATTATCTAAAGTCAAGAAATAAGGAAACTGAGGTCTGTATGCAATTCATGTAAGGTCAGATAATGAGGACATATATTCCATAAAGTTTTAGACCCTCCAAATCATGGGCTTCTGTCCTGCTTCTTCCACCCATATAATGTCTCCTCACAGTGCTGTGGTTCCACAGGCTGCCCTGGTTAGATGAACCCACAGATAAGTAGGTAAAAACATCCTGAATCCCTACATCTTTCAGGCTGCTTCTAGAGTGCCCAACAGATAGTTGAGAGGGTCAGGCTTCCCTTGGCTGACCAGAACTATTTATAAACCTTGCAGTGCATGACCTGAGAAACCCTTTCCTGACAGAATCAATGCTTTCAGATGTTGCCATCATCACCATGATTTCTAAGTGCCCAGTAAATAGGAATCCTTGTCATGTCATGGCACTGCATGCAAAAACATGGTGTGATCTCTGTTGTAGAATTTCTCATCTAAACAGCTGGTAAAGGCTTGCAGATTATAACTCAAGGAAGAGTAATAAAAGAGCACATTTTGTCTTAGACTGGTCACATAATTTTGAAAGCATCTTGGAGGTACAATAAAAAGGAAAAAAAAGTTTGCTCTGGGGAGAATGAAAAGTCTCAATCCCAGTTGGTGTTCTGCCACATTGCTTAACAGTCTTTGGGCCCCACAAAACACACACAGTTCAGACATCCCACTCCTAGAAATTCACTCATGTTCTGAGGGTTATGGCACCCATGACAAGTAGAACACTGATGCTATGTTGGGTTTTCCATGACACTTTCCCCAATGCCATAGCCCAAACACAAAAGAATTAGGACTTTTACCTTCTCTTCGTGCATTACTTATCAATTTTCCTGCAGATTTACTCATTACGTGGACTACAAAAAGGGGGCAGTTTACAGCATTTGCTATGGAAATTGCTCTTTGTGTAGCTTCAGCTTCCACTTCTTCAGGACGAGACAGTGCATGCCCCTCAGGGCCAGTTATTCCCATTGCCAGCATCTTCTTTGCACCCTGAACAGACACAAAAACATGTAAGAGTCAGATACAGTTCAACCATGGTGTCATGAACATGCCGCTGGCCAAATGGATCCTAAATGAGCCACTACAGCTAGCTTGAGAAAAAAAAAAACCAAACACAGAACAACAAGCAAGATAGTTATGATGTTTGTTTTCAAAGGAACTTATTGTTTTGTTATTTGAAATCCAACACGTCTCTTAATAATCACAGCTCTCAGAATACCTAAGTGACTTTAGAGAACACACTCTACAAGCTTGCAGGTATAAATCACCCCTTTTGAAAGCCCTACCCCTCTCTCAATATATACTCTTAAATGATCACAGCCAGTAACTGAGCTGACAATACTAAGCCCTCACTGGAAAGAAAAAAGAAAGATCTTTACTAAGCACAGATACACATCCAGAGCCTTCAAATGAGGCACCAAAGTTTTAAGAGGCATAAGATTTTGACCCTACTATATTCCAGGAATTTATGCTTTGCTGATTTGAGATTACGTAGCAATAAATTCATTTCTGTTATGGGACCTGGGGAAGAGTCGAAGCACTATTGACTAGAATATTTAAAGAAACTCAAAGACATCGGTGTAATTATACTCCCAGAGCCTCCACACAGCACTAAGATGTCAATAGCAAGTGTGAAGAGAGTCTAACTAGGCACAGAGGGACCTGTTAATAATTTTGTATGCTGAAATTATAAGTATGAAGGGTGGGACTTTCGCACCCAGTCAGTGAAGCTTTCTCCATACTTCTGGATTTGTTCCTGTTAGGTGACTATGTTTGGAGAGACCTAGGGTTAGGCATTACATACCTGATATCTAAATACTTGGCTGAGTGTTCCCCCTTTGACTTGGTCTATGATCAGGCTCTGACTGTTCTCTTTGTCAGTCAAATATACATATATTGAAAGTATACATATTATATTGCAAGTATAACTCTCGTTATAACAGGATCATTTGCCTCCTGTCTACCCTGAATCCAAGACTCAAGATTACAATTTCTTAGCTCACCACAAGCAACCTTTACAATCTTGGACATGAACATTTGTCCTCAGTTCCCTGAATTAAAATAGGGTAGAAAAGCCTTTCCCTGAGACACAGTGACGGTACTAATACAGCTATTGAAGGGCTTATAAATGGCAACAGGACCATTTATATTCTTGACTTTGATGGACAAAATGTCAAAGGCCTACCTGTGCAATTAGCTCCCCATTCTCTGCATGGACTTGAGCAACTGCTCCAAGTTCCTTACAGCAGCAAAAAGCTTCATATAACTCCTCATCATTGAGCATGTATATATCTTTATAGGCCATAAACATCTTGAAGGAGTTGACGCCTTTGTTTTGAACAAGAGTTTTCATTTCTTCCTTTACCTGAAAGACAGCAGTTTTTTAAAAACAGCAATATTATATTTAACCTGTTAATAATTTTATATAATGAAACTGTAATTATGAAGGGTGATCCTTTACTCACCCATCAAACATGTGTTTAGTCCAAACAGCCCATCACATATTTAAAGACTGACTTATATTATTCTTCTTGTATCAAATTCATCCTTCAAGTACATAAGCCAGTACCACTGCAGTGCAGATATTGAAGGTACAAGCTAATTGCAGGAAGAGAATGATTTTTACAAAAGAAAGCAAAGCAGCATTTCACTCCAAATAAACCTCTTGATGTTGAAAACACCCAATCCAATATTACAATCAATGTATTCAATGTATACATTATGGAGTTTTGAGCAAAATTGATTTTCAAAATTGGATCATAATAGGCTTCATCTTCTGGCAAATAACAGTGACAGAAAGTATCTCATGTCCTGAAGCTTTGTCCTGACTCTAAACAACACCACACAGGCTTTTGGAATGTTTTGTCATCAAGCAAAATGGCTCTAAACTCTAGAAGGAAGTGTGCTTTTCTGGTTGGTTTTGTTGTTTGGTTTTGGTTTTTTTTTTTTTTGTATGAACTCCTTGATAGGATTCCCTGCTTCTGCTGGGGTCTGTGAAGCCCAGCAAAACTTTATGTCCCAAAGAAAGAAAGATGCAGATTTTATCCCAAAGGTCTCTTGTATAATCAGTTCTAGCTGGTTAGCTAGAACTAACCTAAACTATCCATTACCTAACTTTGGCTCTCCCTTCCCAGTAAAATGATGGTGACACTAATAGATGTGTATCTGTGATACTATTACAATTTCCACAGGATGAATTCCTTTCAGAAGGTGAAACATTATTTTTCATCTTGTCTGTAATTATCTGGTTGGATCTGCCTAAGCGAGGTTTGATATAAAACTCAAGGAAATTTTCTGGACTTATCCAGAGGAGGGATGGGAGCATGTCTTGAGCAGGAATAAATACCCGACACAAGATCCTGCTCTGGCACAAATATAGACTCATGTCATTTATTTTCTTCTTTACTATTTACTATGACTAAGGAAAAGCATTATAAAGAATGTATGTTTTTAATCAATCCTGAGGAGATGACAGCTAACTAAAACAGCATGAAATATCAGTCGTCTTTACCCAGATCTTTTACAGCTACAAAACATCAGATCTTTCTATTTATTTCAATCTTGGCCTTTAAAAAAAGTTAACTTCTTAACATAAACCAGAACATTTCATTGATTTACACCTCACTAGTTTTATTGGATTTTTCAGTACAATGCCACTGTTCTCTGCTGAGGCGGTTTCAAACACACATTCCTCAAACTTCACTGGAGAATTTATTTTATATCTTTGCTTTGAGCTAGAAGTTGCAGTCAGTCCATTTAGTGCTTAGTGCTCAGAATACCAAAGATGGAGTGTTTGCAGAGTGAAGGCTTTGCTTCATATATGTTAAATGCTAAAAATTAGAGAAAGTACTCATATTTTAAAATGGAATTTACTTAATATATCTATGTACTGATGCACATCCTCTGAGGATCCAAAGTGGTCTTGTAAAACATGGGTCAGTTTCACACAGATGTCAAGCACCTGCAAAGTTAATTTATTCAGTAAAGCTTTCAGGCTATCAGCATATATTCACACAACAAGGATGATTTTCCAATATGTAAATTCCAAAAAGGTTTTTCAGATAATTTAACAGTCAAGTAACTATTGGCTGCAGTCCTGCTTTACTTTACAGAGATATTACTGCAGGCAGTAAAAAACAAAAAAATCACCAACACCACCAAAAAAAAACCCCAAACAAACAAAACATCACAACCAAGACTCAACAGAAGCATAAGTTATCAAGTGTTCAAGAAATAAAAGGCAAAATTTATGCAATCACCTCTTACCCCCTCTAACTTGCCTGGTCTTGGTCTTGCACAACTGCTTCCTTTAACTTTGAGCAGTATTATCCAAAGACACAGGCTATCTGCAGACTTTCTTTCTTTCTTTTTTTTTTTCTGGTATTTTTTTTCAAACACATGTACTTTTAGAAGGGTTTGGACTATTTCAAATGTAGTTTTTATACACAAAAATACTATTACACTGCCAGCAAGCTATATTTAGCACATAAGGACTGATTCAAGGAATTGAAAATCAGCTATTGTGTTTACCTTACTGCTCCACCACGTAACTGCCACATGCAGGGAATAATCACAGCAGACTTTAGGGTCTGCCCAGCTTTTCCAAGTTTCAAATGCTTCAATCAGAGAACAGCCTTTGTGAGGGATGGCAAAGTCGATGATCATAGTGGTTCCTCCTGCTACAGCAGCCTGAAAGGGAGAAAGTTAATATTTAGTATTGGAGAGAATGCAGATTTCTTCCCACTCTCTCCGACTACCTTGATACACTGAAAAGTCAAAACTCATTGAAGAGTTCCCATGAGTAAAGTCTGAACTTGCAAAATGATTGTGGAGATTAATTTTGCCTCCTTTGAGAAGGCTGTTCTCAAACAGGCATTCAGGAGAATCATGAGGAAATTCTCAGACTGAAGGAGAAGTTTTCTTTCACACATGTACAAAATCTTATGAAAAGTTTGGAGATGAGTGCAACATTGATGCATCACTGAGTTTCCTGAAATATGTGGGATCACCGAGAAAGAAGAGCACCAGAAGACCATGGTCAACTTGAGAAATGCCTCCTTGGAGTCTATGTAGGTGAAGAAAAAAAAGCCTGTGTGACAGGAAAGTATTGAGGGGCAGATACAAAATGAAAAAGAACAGATTTGGTCTGAAAACCCACTTTGAAAATCCCTAAACTCTTGTCTAATACCAAATTATTACCTTTTTTTTTCTCTTTTCCTTTAAAGGATCTTTGTTAGTCATTTGCAGAAACCAGATCCTCAACTAACAAAAATTGACCCAATATAGAAATTCCTTTGTTGTAATTGTTGCAGTCTTCCAGAGTGTCATAATGGTTGCAATTAGTCAGAGAAATCCTCTCTATTGCTCTGAACAACATCCCTTTGCACCCCAGAGGCAACCAATTCAGATTAGATCCATACTACTCTTCCTCTTCCTAGATCAGTTAACCCTTTCCTCTCTTTTACTTATCAATCAGAAATATAATTGTAAATATGTCAGTACATTTTGCAAAGACATTTAGAGAGTGACAAACATTTGTGAAGCTGGGATGAATTGAGCAAACATTTTCTCCAAGCAAAGTTGTTCAAACTGTAAATTTTTTTTTTCCAACAAGACAGATCGCTTTCTTATTTTTTAAACAGGATTTAGAATTAAAGAATATTTATAGACTTGAAGAAAAAAAAAAGTCATGGGTTGCAAACTCCACTCAAATTCTCTTTTTTCCCTAACATCTTTTTTTTCCTCTTTCTTGTCAGGAGAAGTATTCTGTGCCTTTATTTATTCGGCTGAATGGGTACATCTTGGCTAATCATTGTAGCGTATTTTGCAATAGCTGGAACACAGCTCTGTCTCTTGCCAGAATATCTGCAAGATGATGACCTTCAGTTAATAGCTCTGAACACATTCCACACTTAGACTTGGGTTAAAAGGGTCCACAATATATAACTTTCTGACATCTGATCACTTGGCTGGATCTTGAGTCTTCTCTCAGGCACTATCTGCTAATCCTGTTTTGTATATGCAGTCTCTGTTTTGCAGCTTCCCTTATCAATGACTCAAAAAAGTTACTGAAAAAACTTCAAACCTAAAAAATAAAAATACTACTTTCTTTTTTGAAAGTTAGCACACAATTCGTCTTCCCTACTTTGGGACTTGACAGTGCAGGCACCTATATCTGAGTTAGTCTTCATCTTTGGTTCTTTTTAAACAATAAAAGCATTTTAAGAATGCAATCACTAACACCTTACAAAGGCATCTGAAAAGAAAGCCACAGTCATTGCTGTTTCTTTTACATATTTCCTCCTCTCAAACATAATCACCTTCTGGCTTCAAGTCACATTCGTTTGATTTTTCTTGCAATGTCAGATTTCTAGATACACTGTTGATAATCAGTTTACAAAAGTGGTCTTCACAGAGAAATAAAGGATTGTTGCAGAAAATGAAAAAATATTAATATATATATGTGTACTATCAGATAAAGTAAGTATTCCAGAAATCAAATTCTGCATGTCATTCAGCCAAGAAACATACCCTGTGATGTCTGTAGACAAGCAGAACAGACATTGTGGGCTTGAATTTTTTCTCTCCACTTATCACAAAAAGCAGCACGAAGGCCAAAATCTGCTGTGGAAGCCATTATGGTAACTATAATTTTCTTTTTTCCCAACAAATATTTCCTGTCTATGGACATCTTAAAAAGACAGCACTGTTAGGCCCATATAATACTAGATTCCTTAATTTCTACCAGATAGCTACAGAGTCTAGGGGAAAAAAATCCATTATCATATTTATAATACCTTTCCAGCAATCAGTTCTGGAGGTAGAAAAGCTGTAGCTTTTCTTTTGCATCTTATGTTTGACTTGGAGAGACATGTTATTTTTGGTATAGCAGCCATTTTGGTATGTCAGGAAAGATATGCTGCTATGGACAAATTAATTTTTTTGTCAAAGTTTTGCAGAATAATTACAGTCTGTTATAATGAGCCACTACAACTTCTGTGCTCATTGAAAAGAACAACTCTAGTGCTTAAAACTATCCAGTGTAAAATATTTACATTCAAATAACAGCAGCAACACCAGCAAATCTATCTTGAGCTGGAACAAATGTTGAAAGAAATGTTGAAAGAAATATGCCAGTAATTTAAGGATAGCATACAGGTCATTTGTAGTCCTCCCTTCAGTACTCTGGAGTCAGCATTAGAAGAAGTCAGCTCCTTGTTAAGAG
This sequence comes from Coracopsis vasa, assembly GCA_026283785.1. Classification (NCBI taxonomy): domain Eukaryota; kingdom Metazoa; phylum Chordata; class Aves; order Psittaciformes; family Psittacidae; genus Coracopsis; species Coracopsis vasa. The sequence continues at coordinate 6,255 of JANHGB010024178.1, read as the reverse complement.
TATGAAAATGTACAATAAGGGGGAAACAAGACAAGGCCAGGTTACACAGAGCTTGGAGGACCTGGTCTAGTAGAAGGTGTCCCTGCCCATAGCAGGGGGTTGGAACTAGATAAGCTTTAAGGTCTCTTCCAACCTAAACCGTTCTATGACTCTATGATCAGACCACTCAGACAATCTAAAGTGCATTCTCATGACATGATGGGGCAAGCAAGAAATTAAATTTCCTGCTAAAGAACAGGGTCAATCTTAGCAACACTGCAAACTTCATAGGTTCGTAATAGTTGTGTGATTACTGCATCACACTATTTGTTAAAATGAGTTGAGTTTAACTTTTTCAACTATTTCAAAGAGGAAAACTGGTATTTTGCACACCACAAAAAATGCACACTGGTGAAATCCATTTATTTTGAAGGCATGCACTACACTATTGCTTTCTGCTTTTTAGCAAACCCAAGTTCTGCTGTGAGAAGTACAGGATATAATAGGCTGCTTGAGGATGCTGTCTAGCAGACAAGCAAAGTAGGGCAATGTGATCCCTTCTGTAGGCAAAGGATTTCAACATGCACAGCAAAGCTTAGAGAAGTACCTTGCAAATTTGAGGGAGCTCTGTGTATTTTTACTATATGTAGATAACGCATAAAAATGTTAATATTAGTAATTGATACACTGCTAATGCAAGGAATGCAATGAGATCAGCTAAAAAGCTGGGGAAAACCCCAGCCCCACTCCAAGTATAAAACTGGGAAAAATAAGACACTTTTAGAAAGTGTATTTGAACTGGACTGTCATTGAGAGACACAGTGAGGTCTGCAGTGAATGAATGACAGAAGACAAGCTTCCATTGCCCCTTGCTAGAAGTTCAGATTACCACATAGGTGCTTCCAGGACACTGAGGAATTACACTGTTGCTTTAGATAACCTTTGCTCAAAAAAGTACAAGGCTTGTTGCATGCACCAATGCAAACTGTAGTCTGCATGAGGACAACCAGGGCAAATGACTGCACTTAACTTGTCACCTGCAGCCAGAAATGTCTGAAGGAACCAAAATAACACACCAGTTGAAGGTGGACCTCCGAGTATCCCAACTGCTTATGACAGTGTCCCAGCCAAGGGACAGTAACAATTGCCTGTGCTTGATTCACATCCATTGTTTCATAAGTACTACTGAATAACCAGCAGGCATCCCTTTCTACAAAAGCCCAAATTCACACACAGGCACGTATATATGCACCCACCTTGGTTCCTGAATAGAAGTCATCTTTTGACCTGCTGCCCATAAAAGGGAACTGCATGTGTGTATGGGTATCGATGCCCCCGGGGATCACCAGCCTGTTGGTTGCATCCAGCACAATGACTCCAGTCTGTGGCTCCGGGTTTAGGTTTGGTCCCACTTGCTGCACCACTCCATCTTCCACGTACACATCAGCCTCCACAGAGAGGTCATCGTTCACAACTTTTCCCCCCTTGATCAGAAGCCTCTGCTGCGCCAGCGTTTGGGGTGGCGTGGGAGCCTAGAAGGCAAAAGTGAGGCTCAGAAAGCTGCTCTTGCCTGGAAGTATTTCACTGACCACCCTTCTCCCAGAGCAGGGGTTATCTCCAAATGGCCCTAAACACATACCACACAGTGCTCTTTAAACAGAATTGTCCCTCTGCCCTTGGCAGCTCCTCCTACGGCCTCCAATGGAGGACCAATGCCCTGCAAATACAGTGAAACACCCACAGGGTGTCAGAGTGTTGGCTTTGGGCCCTTTCTGCTCCAGAATCTTTGCCTTGAGAAAACAAGGCTAGGCTTTCAGAAGTGTCTGACTCATGGCACTAGCTCCAGCCTGCCCTGTATACCCCAGAGTTTGAAACACGCTGGGCTGTTTTGAGAGTGTGGCCATTCATCAGCTTGTGATGCCCAAAGGTGACCCAAGCTCTTTGCATCGGGGTTTGAGGAAACCAAGGGTGACCTGAGCTCTCCACAGGAGTGGCCAGGGAGCCCACAGGTGACCTGAACTCACTGCAGCTTGTGCAGCAGGGCCGGGAGAGGACTGGGGTGTAGTGCTCCAGGCACTGTGCCCATCTCAGCCGAGCCCCACAGAGCACTACGGTGGGGTCCACCCTGCTGCCATGGGACTGAGCCACCGTCGGAGCACATCAGAACTACTCCTGAGCTGATTCTCAGATGATCACTTGGAACACACAACCCTCGGGACCAAAACACACACACACCGCAGTGCCACTGCACGGACACTACACAGGCAAGCGGGGGGAGCGCCCGGAGGCTGCCGCGGCCCCTGCTCACCCTGGTAGCAGGAGGAGGCTCAAGCGGCACAGTCGTATTGCCGCTGTCGAAGGACCACGTGAAAACCATCTTGCGGAAGCCGCCGCCGCCTTGCGCCATCTGCGCCACCGCCCCCTTGCTCCTGGCCGCCATGCGCAGCCCGGCGACCCGCTGCCCCCGCTGCCAGCCGGTGGCCCTCGCACAACCGCCACCGGCCCGATCCTGCCCGGCCCGGGCCGCGCAGGCAGCAACGGCCGCTCCAGCCGCCCTTTCACCGCCCCTCAGGCCTCGTGGGGCCTTGCCCTAGGGCCGCGGCGGCCGGACCTTGGGAAGGAAGGGCCGGGCTGCTGCGGTGGGCCTCGAACAAGGCTGGGTGGCCCCGCTGGGAGAGGCGGCCTGTGGGTTTCAGAACACAGGCACGGAAAACACGGGGGAAAGTGGAATTATGAGTGGAAAATGAGCTAAGAGCTTGGAGCAGAAGAAGAGGGAAGACGTGCTCTACACCAGAGGAATGCGCTTATGTGGACTTCTCCTGCCTCCTTCAGTAACCTGGGTTTGCACAGTCAGCAGTGACACTGCTCAGTCGTGTCCCTGAAACTGCTGAGCACCAGCATCTTCATCCCCTCGACCTCTTCCAGGTCAGTGACAAATGCTTCAGAAGACAGAATATTGTCCCTGAGGGCTGTGAGAGGGTGCACACATATACTGCCAGAAAGATACTTAGATGACACTGGCTTTGGAAAACACCTTCCCATCAGCAAGGTGATGTTCCTTCTTTCCCAGTGGGTAGGAGAGCTGTACCAGATATTTGTATCTGATCATCCCAAATCTTGTCTTGTTCCTCACCTTTTGTGTGGTGGGACAGAGACCTACCGGGATTCATTGTTCCACACAGCAACAGAAAAGGTCGCAACTCATTTGGAAAAGCAGAGCAGAGAATGAGAGCAACGAAGTGAAATGCCCAAGGCTTGTGGGGCAGCTGTGCCTGGCTCAATGGACAGGAAAGGACAACCTCCACCTACCATGTCTGCCACATTTAAAGCCAGTAGAAAGACAGGGACCAACGTATTGTGATGGGAATTCAGGCGGGAACTCTGGCTTGCTAATTACAATGGTATTGATGAGCCAGGAACAGCTGAGTTCCAGCAATGTGATTATTCATATGAAGAGCTGGGGATTAAAGATGCAGGAAGGAAGTTAAGTGAGTTAAGTGAGGAGAGGGAGTGGCAAAGACAGAGGTTCCTTCGGTCACATGTAGTCATGTGGAGTGCAGCAGACAGGTTCATATGCCTTCCCAGATGGGAACAGCATCCACAAATTATATGGTATTTATTGGCAAAGAGGATTCACACTGAATCCCCCAGCCTGTTGCTAAAACTGCCAACTTAAACCAGTGACTTTCTTACTATTTCTTCCTGGTCAATGAATATTTAGTTATTTCTACGGAATGATTTTCTACACGACAGACCTAGATAATCGTTTCCAAGCATGCTCTTGTGCTAGGGACAGCGGTAAAACATTCCTGCTTAAATCCTTTTCCCAAATTGGGCAGAGGAAGATTTGGAGGCAGGCCTGTCACAACACAGCAGACTATGGTAAACACCAGGGTTCTCAGTTCCCTTTTTTTGTGAGTTGCACAGGGAAGAGCTGACACTGATCAAAATCCTATTTACCTCTGTTTCCAGATGCCATTGGGCTTGAGCTCCATTTACCCTCTTCTGATTTCTTCCTGGCTAATTTAGACATTGTGGATCGTACTCTTAAGTGTCTAAACCTTCCTACCTGTAACTTCATGTCCAGGTCAGAGCTGCAGGCCCCCAAACTAGTAAGTGTCAGGTCTTATAATGCTGGGCTTAGGAAAACTGAATTTATCCCACAAGTGGTTTTGAACACATTAAATAGGTTATTGGTAGATAATGTCTAAGCAGTCCTTTTATTTAGTCTGTTTGGATGAACAAGATAATCTCACATCAGCTTCATTTATGTGCATTTGGTAAATATTTGATATTTCACAGCTCAGCTGTCCCTGGAAGTAATGGCCTGAAATACCACCTGTGGGACAGAAATAATCCTTATAATACTGTGAGAAGACAACTGATCCCATATTCTTAGTCACCACTGAATACATGTTGTTTCTGCAATGAGGCTTCTGGTTCCAAATTGGCTTTGTAACCTTCATTCATCCACAAAACATTTTACTCTTTTTGTCCTTTCCTTTGTATAGTTTAAAACAAACCTTTGCTCTGTAATCAGTGGCTGACTCTGCGCTGTTGTACTGGTTTGGGCTGGGAGAGACTTAAATTTCTTCACAGTAGCTGATGTGGGGCATGTTTTGGATTTGTGCTGAAAACAGTGTTGATAACACAACAGGGATGTTTTGGTCACTGCTGAGCAGTGCTTACAGAGTCAAGGCCTTTTCTGCTTCTTGCCGCACCCCACCAGTGAGCAGGCTGAGGATGCACAAGAAGTTGGGAAGGGACACAGGTGGGAGAGCTTACCCCAAATGACCCAAGAGATATTCCACACCATATGGTGTCGTCCTCAGCATATAAATGTAGGGGAATAAGAAGGAAGGGGGGATGTTTGGAGTGATGGTGTTTGTCTTCCCAAGTAACCATTAAGGCGTGATGGAACCCTGCATTCCTGGAGATGGCTGAACCATGGAAGTGGTGAACTAATTCCTTGTTTTGCTTTGCTTCTGTGTGCAGCTTTTACTTGTCTATTAACTTGTCTTTTTCTCAATTCTGTGAGTTTTTGCACTTTTGCACTTTCACCTTCTAATTCTCTCCCCCATCCTCCTGGGGTTGGGGTAAGCAAGCGATTGCGCTTAGCTCCCAGTAGTTCAGTGATTTGAGAGGTATTGCAGAAAGCTCTCAATTGCAATTCTGAAGTTGAATCTTATGCTAATGCTTTTGTGGTCTGCAGCAAAGCAAATAATTCTGGAAATCTAAATGTTGGAATGTCTTGTTTAGTGTAGCTATCACACAAATACGATCAGAGATTTCTCAGTAGCTTAATGATTAATATAACTGATTTAATCTTAAGAACCCTGAAGAAAATCCAGTACGCATCTATTAGTTACCAAAAGAAAATAATTCAGCAAATTAAGGAATATGTTTGCATGAAATGGATGACTGAAGTTTGGAACATTCAAAAGACCTTGAGGATGTCTTCTAAAAGTCATTATAATGAAGACACAATCAGTTTAATATCCCCTGAGACACACCCACCTCCCCCTGAAACCTGTAGCTGCTGCCTCTCAGGATAAAATGTTACTAATTTCTATCTTATGCTGTAATTATCCCATCTTACTCTTATTCTCCCTGTGCTTCTATTTTCACATTCTTCCTACCATTTCTTATTTCTGAAAAGCCATTCAGAAATAGGAAGGACTATTAAGAAAAATAATAACCCAAAGATTTTTAATGCATTAAGCTTCAAATGAAGGTTGGTGAGGCAGAGATGTATAGAATCATAGAATTATAGAATAGTTCGAGTTAGAAAGGACCTTAAGATCATCTAGTTCCAGCCCCCCTGCATGGGCAGGGATACTTCACACTAAACCATGTCACCCTAGGCTCTGTCCAACCTGGCCTTGAACACCACCAGGGATGGAGCATTCACAATTTCCTTGGTCAACCCATTCCAGTGCCTCACCACCCTCACAGTAAAGAACTTCCTCCTTATATCCAACCTAAACTTCCCCTTTTTAAGTTTTAATCTGTTACCCCTTGTCCTATCGCTACAGTCCCTAACGAAGAGTCCCTCCTCACCATATCTTCTTCATACGGGAGGTGCTCCAGTCCCCTGATCATCCTCCTGGCCCTTCTCTGAACGTGTTCCAACAGTTCCATGTCCTTTTCATGTTAAGGACACCAGAACTGCACACAATACTCCAAGTGAGGTCTCATGAGAGCAGAGGGGCAGGATCACCTCCTTCGACCTGCTGGTCACGCTCCTTTTGATGCAGCCCAGGATATGGTTGGCTT
>JANHGB010024173.1:0-13416 GCA_026283785.1 Coracopsis vasa | reverse complement strand
TTTTAGTCATCAGCGCTCTTGTAGTAAGCGTGGGTAAAGCCCTTCCCAAAATCTTCGTTCGCGAAGTCAAGCCATCACATCACAGGCTTCCAGGATGTGTTACCAGTCCTTCTACAGATTATTGATTTACTTTCTTTTATTCCAGCAAGTCATGTCTGAATCCTTTTAAGGCAAATATCAGGCTAAATGCCTTTGACTCTGCAAAAATGCTATGAACAGTGCGAGTTGGGTGAGGAGTTTGTAGATCATTGGGATAGCTGTTTTTCAGAGACCTGGGTGAGTGAAAAAGACAAAACCAAAGGCAGTACTCACAAGATGAGATCAAACAGAATGCAGCCAAGCTGGATGGCAGCTCACAAGACTGTCACTGAGAATGTGTTGCTACTCACTCTCTTCCTTTCTTTCCCGTTTGATGGCCTTTTCCATTTCTGGAGGAGAATTTTTAAAATGCATGAATTATTTGCCAACAGTAATTCAATGTTTTAGATAAAAATGTGCAGCCTGTACATGCTAAGTATGTTCACTCAATTTACACCAAATTTTTGCTTCTTTCAAAATCACATTCAGTCTTCTAATAATACATTAACACTGGTGATTATCAGAAATCTATGTGCAATTTACTTTATTCAGCAATATTAAGCAACTGAGATTGGTAGTATTAATTATTCCTGGTTTATTTTTATGTTACTGGACTGAATGTGTCAAACTTTCAATACAAAGGAATAACAAACAATGAAAGCTGTATTTTTCATTTAAGAGGAGGAATGGGGGGAAAGAGAAGATAGCCTCCTAAAAAACATCCACATTTTCTTATTTCAATGGATATTCAACTGCTACCTAAAATCCCGTGAATAATTAATAAGAGGAATCAATAATAACTGATTTAGGTATTCTGAGCAACTGTCAGAACATGATTTAATTTCAGTTTTTAAGGTTACATGGCTAAATATAATCAATCTTTTGTGCTTATGCTAGTGTTTAGTCTATGACAGATTAAAGGTTAATTTATCTAGCACATTTTTTCAATAAATTGTTTTCAACAGAGTGGTGAAGAGATGAAGAATAATGTAAATTTACTGAATGTCTTATGCTAACAAAAGCCAGTAAGAATCTTATGTTTCATCCAATGATCTTACGATTAATAAAACTTTTATGTATTATAATATTCAGTGCTATGCACTATGGGTATGACAAAGGTTTCTGAAGTGACTCCTTAAATGTATTAAAGGACAGTGGCTTCTTCGTAAGTAGACACCATTTAACTGGAAATATTTTGAGGAGAAAAACAACTCTACTATTATTATATATCATTCAACTTCTTCTGTGATCCATAAAGAGACAGTAATTAGATGCAATTTATATTAATAGAATCCAAGCTGTATGCTCTTGTACATTAACAGGACTACATCGACAAATAATACTGTCATTTTCCCTTGCCTTGTCTTGCCTTGCCTTGCTTTGCCTTCCCTTCCCTTTCTTTCCATTTTCCATTTTGCTGTCAGTTACAGTTATAGTAGGTCATATGGTGATCATTGTTGATGTGCCCATTGTTATATTATAAATAATAAAAAAATGTATCCAGATGCATTGAAGTATCCACTGAAATAAGTGTTGTTTGTTAAATTACTTCTTTAATATCAACAGAAGTTTTATTAGAATCCAAGAAAAGTTATTATATACTAAGGCAATAGCTAGAATTGCAAATATTGTGCAAGAATTTCCTTCTTTCATTTTTGTAACTAAAAGCAAAATAACTAACTCAGGATTAGATTTCATTCCTACCAAAGAGCTAGAAAATGTTAATACTATCTCTGTGTAGCTGCACGTGCTCATTATTAACAGCATAGCCAAAGCTGTGGAAAACTTTTAAACATCCTCACAGTTATAAACCTATTGTCTCAGATGTAGAAAGCCCAAATTCAGATCTTTCACTGAAATGACGTGTTCCACATTTCTCATAGGACAAAACAGCTCTCTACCTTAAACACTGTTAATCTTGAATAGGATTGAAATACATTCTTCTTGAACCTGTTTCTTCTTCTGAAGTGGTTCTATGAATCAAAAAGAAATATCTTGGGTTTGATAAGGACAAGAATCATACAAGGGACACCATGACTCTTCACAGCACCATTTGGACATTTACTAGGTCCTTGCTTCAAGAATTATATAAGAAAACTAAAAAAAAAAAAAAAAAAGAGTTTGTTCTTGTTGTATATTAAATGTTAGAAGCCGAAATGACAGAATGGCAGAATCACAGAATGGCTGGGGTTGGAAGGGGCCTCTGGAGATCATCTACTCCACCCCTTCTCCTAAAACACATTTACCTAAAACAGGTTGCACAGGATTTTGTCAAGCGAGATTTTCTCTAACTCCAGGGAAGAAGTTATTCAAAACCTATCTGGATGCAATCCTGTGTTGGGTATTGTTGCTTCCTATCACATTTTGTGCTTATAGCCTTGAATTCTATCCCCTTTAAAGTTGAAGTGTTGGTTTTGATGCAAGCAGTATTTCATCACTGGAAGACATCTGAATTCTACTGTAATCCTTTTACTACTTGTTAACAACTCCAAAGAGATTCAGAGTCCTTCCTGATAAAAAACAAGAGACAGGAGTCTGAAACCTTAGAATATAACATATCTCTCAGAAATACTTAGGAAAAACTTTTCTATTGTACAAATAGTATGAAAACAGGGTCGCAGTTGTGCAAATTAATAGAATCAAGAGCTTTGAAAACAAGTTTAATAGAGTATAATTATGTTTTATTGTTACATATAAACTTTGAAAAGTAGAGAAATACAATAATTTATACAAACGTGTATACATATATAAGAAAATGTATGGATGGATAGATAGATTAAAAAAACTAAAGCAGACATACCTCCTATCTAACATTTCTACCCAGTAGTACAACTTCTTCATGACAGGAAGTTTTTGTCTGCAACATATTGGGCATTCATCAACTCAACATTTGATCATACTAATGAATAATCATTGACCAGGTATTTTTTGCAGATCTATCTATATTGGTGAATGTCTTAGCCAGTTCTCTGACAGGGTATCATAACTGCAGTTTCTGACACTGCCCTTGATGTTGAATGCAAATTACTTACATTGATGTGAATTTTCCTGATAGCTACTCAGAAATCAGTTGGTAGTAAACACAGGAAACAGAATAAGTGCAGAGCTATTTTCTACCAATACAGTAAGGATTTCATTTCTCACCTTAGACTGGATTGCTTCTTATTCTTGTCTTCTTTCTTTTTTTTCTTTAGAAGGATATTGTGTCTTATAGTGAATTATATTGAATCCTTTTGCTGGAGTTCCACTAGCTGATATTTATCCTTATAAAGGTAATCATTCAGCTTAGTTATTTTATGAGACTAAGAGATTACATATAACTCAGTAATTATACTTACAAGTGTATTTGTTATAAGTGCTTAAGGGGAAACACAAATAAACAAAATAATTGGCAGTTAAACTAATTTATGTCCTCATTTGCACTACAGTGCAAAAAGAGTGAATGACAGTGGCAAACTCAGATTAAGAGCTAAAGTACTATGAAGAACTAAACTGGTGGATTTATATATTCATATGGAAGATCCAAGTCAGTATGTAAGAGGCATTCTACTGAAGAATGCTGCCTCCTCCTTTTTACCATGAATGCAGGTTTTTTTCACATTTAATACCACAGCGAGAGGAAGCAATGATAGGGATTGCCAGTATCACAGATCACCAAATGTAGACTTTTCTTCAGGGAGAAACTTCTCTGCTGCAATTCTATCTGATAAAATTGAGTAATCACGAAGACAAACACAATCATGCTTCATCTGCATGTGAAAAAAACATTGCTATCAAAACTCTTTGCAACTTTGCCAGAATATCTGGACCTGGGTATTTTTCTAGCAATATCCAACAGTTCTGGAAGTCTAAGTATGTACCTATTTATCCAGATAAATATTTCAAGGCTATGATTAATTTTGCTTTGTGCATGATATCTATAAAATCATTTAAAAAGCTAAAAGGGAATCAACTTCATGCTTTCCAGGATAATTTGTAAAGTTCTAATTTTTTTATTCATAAATCAAATATCTGTGATATGCTACTTTTTTCTGAGTGGAAAATGACATAAGCTGCTGACAAGAAAATATGGCATCATTCGTTTACAGAATTTTTGTTCATTTACTTGCAAATTGAAACTGGTTTGACCTATTTTGGGACCACCTCTTTCATGAGGGTTCCTTACAAAGCTGAAAACTATTTGGAAACTTTTTACCTGTTTCTTGAAAAGCAGTATAGGACTGAATACATGTATTGAACTTATGCAATAAGATTAAAACTGATGAGTTTGTGCAGTTTTCTTCATAAATAAATCATCTGGTAACATTTTGTATATTCAAGTGTTGTCTTCTAAATGCTCTCTTCCTTCAAGAATGTAATTCGTATTTGAATTTTGAAACTTGATTTCTTTATATAAATATCTACGCTGTGTAGTAGTAACATGACACCTGCTAAAACAAGTCATACTTCAGCCTCTAAAGAATAATCTACATATTTGCACTGTTGGTAAAAATCCCTTAATAATAAAAATAACAAAAACAACTATAATAATCCTTTAAATGCTTATTATTCTCTTTAATATATTTTAGATATTCTTATTAGATAATTAATACTATTAGATAATGTTGACAATGTCTTAAATAACTATTGGTATCACATCAGTAGCTTCTTACGGGAATGCAGGATTTCCTTGCTTACGAAAAGAAAAAAGACCATTTTTAGAAAAAAATGCATGAAAAATTATAATGGAACTAAAAGAAGGACCCTGGCTACCTAAGCAATTTAATATAATCATATGTGGATTTAATACCATCCTGCCAAACTGCTATAGGATATAATGTGATCAGAGAATATTATTTTATAAGCATCCCTTGAAAGACTTAAGGGGTTGTATACATGTAAATCCTCCTTACAAATCTAGTTTAGCAATGAAGGCAAAATTGAATTTTACTGATCCAAGTTGCAAATACAAGATTAATTTTACCACAGTTAGTTAAGCATGTGTTTGAACAGGGCAGGTAGCAGAAATAGAGTGAAGAGCTGCAGGAAGGAATACAAACTCCACCATATCAATGTAAATCTAGATGGAATTATATGCTAACTCAGATTCATACAATTATACATGTATGTTCATGTACAGGCTACTGATTTTGTACATGTATTAAATTATGTTCAAAATTAGATGTATAAAAAAAATATTCAATAATTTAAGATACTTCCTGAACTGGCTTTAGTTCAGTGAAACAACAGCACAAAATGTAAAAATATCCCTTTCAATATTTTCATTTAAGGTTATCTCTCTGTAAAGAGATGCAAACAATAACTAAGTCATTGGACCAAATGGATGATATTTCATTGAACCTAACTGATCACCTGCAGTCCAATTTATACACTGTTATCATATGTGCAAATTTCATGCACATTTTGATGGGTTTTACCTCTCTTTGAGGAAACCACATGTGACAAAAAGCTGAACAGTCTAGTCAAACAGCACTTCTTATCTGTATGGCTATCCAAGGTATATGTGAGTGATTTAACCTGTATGAGATCCCTAAAAAAGAAAAGGTATTGACATAACTTTTGGACTTTAATTGAGTATTCAACTGTAAATTCTACTATGGGATCTACTCTGCTTAAATTCCATTTCTAGTTTGCACCTTGATTTTAAACATGCAATGAATATGCACTCCTAAACTAAGTACCTAATTTTCTCATACAGGAGAGAGAGATGGAGAGGTTAGAAGCCCCAGGCAATTAAATCCACCTGTGTTAGGTATCCCGTTCCATATCTATGTGTCCAGGACTGAGTGTCAAATCACTGGGCACTGAACTTCGACACCTAACAGAGGAAGGCTGCATCACAAAGTATTTCCAACAAAAGCTTATTAAAAATATCTCTTAAAAAAGAAAAACAAACCAAACCAAAACCCACAAATATTTACTCAAGCTTCTGGAATGATCTTTTGTTAGGCACATAATTAAACAGTGTAATAACAAATTATGTCAGTGAGTTTAAGAAACTGAAGTTCATAGTATATTCTTCTTCAGTTCAAGCTAGTTCACAGGTTCTTCTTTAACGAATATCTATACCAGACTACTTAGGTTTTGATTTTAAACACATATCTGTTGGGAAATAGCAGTTGGCATGAAACCACAGGAGAAGTTGTCACTGAGAAATAGTGCATACAGTATGGAACATGGTTATGGTTGAACACAGCACGGAATGACCTGTGGTGAGCTCTGCACATCATTTGTGTTGCCACTTCCATCGGTAACAGCAGCATCACCATGGTGTATGATTAAACCCTGCTGCCTTCCTGTATACAAAGTGTGGCTTCCCCAAAAGCTTCTCATAGTTCCAAGTAGTAAACAGAGAGAAACCCACACAGTATTTCTCTGCTATGTTATAAAATTCTTATCCTATTTCTCACAGCTTTTCTCTGATGTTCTTACTAAAGTTTCGTTTGATTAGTACATCTGCAGATCTCAAAACAGACTTGAAAACAGCTCCTTACACTAATCATCTCCATACTATCCTGTACTCAGTTTTACTGGGAAACTCTGTGTGAATTTAGAGACTATACATGGTTGGTTTTGGTTTTGTACTTCTTTTTGTTTCCTAATAGAGTTCAAATACCATGACATGTCATACAGAGGAGCAATGCTTCTTAGAGCTTGAACCTACCCAAAAGCTGTGAACACAAAACTTCTGCCAGACTTGATGTGATCAAAAAGAGGAAATATTCAACATTTGGCAGATCCATAGCTGTATAAAACCTTCACTATGTAGGAGTTTAAAGATCAACACAAGTACACAAAGGGAAATGTACAATCGATCTTGACTCTGCTTGCCTGCAGGAGGTCTGCCTGACTATAGGCACTGAAAAAAGCTATACAGCAAGTATATATTCTGCCACGTACTACTGACTTGAGATGCTTTATACCACTTTGAGAATATAGTGTCTGAGGTTTAAAAAAAATGAATCTAAAATTACCTGCAGCATTGACCAACCTTTTTCTTAAGGAAAAGAAGAACATATATAGGCCAGAAAAAAAGAGGAAATAATAGAAACAGAATAAGGTTAAAGGAGAGAAGCCAGAGAGCAGGCAAATTCAAGCAGCTGGACACAACAGGGAGAGTGCTGGTCTGTGAAAAAGTCTAATGTCTGCAGAATTAATGCACTGTGTACAGAGATGTGAGCCCAGAAAGGACTACATTTGGAAAAGTATACAAATGAAAGCTTTCCTTTGAATAGATAGAAAGTGACCATGCAGCTGATAGAATTATTTCTTTCTGATGTATTATGTTCTTTCATAAAAAAAAGATGCTTTATTGAATAGAAATGTGTTGGGCTTTTCCATTGGGATCCATGCAAAATATTAACTAAAGAACATCACATCAATTTTTTTCTACTGTACTACTTTCACTGTATGTAAAACAAATTCTGTTTCCCTTTTATGTTTGGAAGAATAAAGAAGTTTTCCAAGAGTTAGAGAGCTATGATACAAGTTACAAGAGTAATTTTTTTTTTTTTTTTTTTATGAGAGAAACACAATTCAGCATGACTGTAAGATGCTGTCAATAAGGGCCAAATTCCTGTGAAGATACTTGTCATGATGCATAAATAAGTGCATTTAGTATTAGATAGAAAAAAAGAAAAACTTCTGGGCTTCAATCTCTAAATATAACAAAATGTAAAATGTGGATAAGACAAACAGGGTTATGTTTAAAATTGGCAATTTTTTCCTAAAAAGAAAATTGCTGGAATTCTACTGGAGTGGAGATATATCTTTTCATATTTGATGCTGAATATGTGTAGCTATTTTCCAGAATGTCCAGTTATATGACACTATAAATAAGTCTACAATTTGTATTATAACAAAATCAGATTAAATGTTCTCAACTGTGCATTTTCTCAATCATATAAAAGATGTTTACGATCTTAGCCCATTTCCTGAATCACTTAATCCATTACTTTCATTCTCTGCATTTATATTCATCCAGTCAGCATATTTGTTCCTTCACAAAATATTTAAAAACATTAGTTATGGTGGGTTTTTTCAGAGATGCTATTATGAATGGTTATCTGCTTACTAATTGTGAGACTTAACATATCCTCTATTTCATCCTTTTCTGAGTCTATTGATTATTTTATCGATCTTTCTATTCACTGTGTGCTTACTCTTTTGGACTTGTAACAGAATGTGTTTTTTATTATTTGCTTCTATAAGTTTGCTTCAGAAGCAAACATTAAAAGCTGGCAATGTGCTTATTATAAAGTCAATTTTTGAAACTTTATTCTGTGATAGGCAGTTGATCCCAGATAAAGTGTTTTATCTTTATAATCTAAAAGACAAAAGATTAAACTTGAAGGAGAAAAAGTATGTCATTTTTTCTGAAGAAGAAATAAAGATACAGAACGATGCAAGAACTGTCTATGGAAAATATTTAAAACAACAGCATATAAGACTGGGTCTGGGAGTCTCATAAAGTAAAATTTAACATAATGAAGAATTACAGTTATCTGAATTTAAAATGTCAGATACAAGAAATGTTTCAAAATAGTCTTCTGATTGTACTCAAAAGACAGTGGCTGACTAGTGTAGTATGACTGTACCAAGCACTAGAGATGCAAAATATTATACTTCAGAATGAAATACATGGGAAAACAATAGAGAGATAAGATAGATAGCCACTGACACTACAAACACAGTACGAATTCCTGCACATTAGAAAGCCCATTGACTTCATGAGCATGCAGGAATATCTAGGACTTAACCAGATAGTCTCTAAAACTTATCTTCTAAGAGAAGATCCCATGAACAACAAGGTTTGAAAATAATAATGTGTGAACCAAAATTTGGTAGGAAGAATATTCCTTTTAAAAAATCTCTCATTTTTTTAAGTAGACAAGAAATGTTTTGGGTTATTTTTATGATTTCTACAGCTACTCAAAGCATGCAGTGAACTTTATGTAGCCTTCTATACCCTATTTCCTTTCGAAGCTTCCAAATCAACAATAAAAGTTGTTCTGTCTTTTTCTAAACAGTTTTCTAATGCTTTGATTATCCACGTAAGCTCAGTTACTTTTAGAAAAGAAAACTATCAAACAGGACTGCCTTGCAGATAACCTAATTAAACCTCAATAATTTTTATATAGAGGCTTAAACCCCTTATCTTTATATTTCAGAAATAAGCCAGAATAAAACAAATTATGTGACAAAAGAGAAAAAAGGTTTTGTAATAACTGAACTTTGCAAAACTTTGCATCTTTGGTTATATATTTAGTACATAAATATTAGAGCAAATATAGCGACATAAACTATAAGACTAATATGACAGCATCAGAAATTCAGTCTTAGAAGTTGAATCAAAATTTTAGTTTTGTCTCAAGGAACTGATTCTTTCCAGAATAATAATTTTTTTTTCACAACTGTGTATTTAAACCACAAAATTGTTAGTAATTAAGTAACTTTAGAATGTATATTTCACTATAAAATATCTTCTTATGTTGTCATGAAAGAGAAGCAGATTCCAGAGGCTTGGAAAGTCATTGGCAGAGTAAGATCCTATAGAATATGTTTTCAGTAATCAACAATAATTTCCAATAGACAGTTCCAAACAATCAGTCAGCAAAAAAATTACTGGAAACCAATCTGTATGCAAATGCAGTGAACTACTGTTCAGTTCATAAACCAAATCTGTAAATAGCTGCACATATTCAACAGCATTAATATTGACCCATTTCACATTTAAAAAATAAAGAAATAAAGGAGAATACTTAAGTAGCTTTTCTGTGTTTAGTATAAGAGTTGGTCCTACTAATAACATGGAAGACTTCATTTTCCTCTTACAGGAAAAAAACCCACATTTCATATATATGCATATATATATATATACACACATACATATGTATATAATAGTCCATATAAAACTTGGTATGACCTTCTAAAAAAATCCCCCATACTGCTAGCAGGTTGGTTTTTTGCTCTTTTTTAAGACCAGAGTTTTTCTGTATCATAATCAATATACAGGTGGATAGTGTTACTCTTAATATCTGAAAATCTGATTGTGGAAAACGGGAACTTGTTACTCAAACATATTAGAAATTTCTGTTAGTCCAGTTAATGTTTTAATTCTCTGGAATTCTGAGTTCAAAGAATCATAGAATGGTTTGGGTTGAAGGGACCTTAAAGATCAGCTAGTTCCAGTCCCCCTGCCATGAGCAGGGACACACTCCACTACACCAGGTAGCTCAAAGCCCCATCCAACTTGGTCTTCAACGCTTCCAGGGGGGAGGCATCCACAGCTTCTCTGAGCAAACTGTCCCAATGTGTCACCACCATCATAGTCATTTTTTTTTTCCTAGTGCATAATATAAATCTCCCTTTTTTCAGTTTAAAGCTATTCTCCCTTGTCCTGTACTTACATATCCTTGTAAAAAGTCCTTCTGGAAGGCTGTTAGAAGGTCACTCTATAGCCTTCTCCAGGCTGAATAAGCTCAACTCTCCCAGCCTGTCTTCATAGGAGAGGTGCTTCAGCCCTCTGATCATCTTCATCGCCCTTCTCTGGACTGGCTCAAGCAGGTCCACAAAAGAAACAGAAGCTGAAAAGAAAAAAAATCTGCAAGAATGCAGCATTTCAGAAAATTTCCAAATTGATAAAGTATTTTGGAAGCGTTGATCAATGAAAATCTTTTTTTCCTATAGTTTTTACAGTTTTAACTTTCAACAAATTAACTTGCATGCATATTAGAGAGTATCTTCTCCCCTTAAACCTGTTTATTGACATTACAATAAATTGTTTGTGATGGGAAGAAATATGAATGTAAGTTAATTATGAGTTCTTAAAACTGCCTCCTCTATATTCAGAAAATAATTAGAATTTACTTTCTTGAATGGGAGTGAAACTAGGTACTTTAGAGTGATTTCTTTCAAATTTTAAGGAACTCAGAAATTTGTGAGTTAGACATTTTCCCCCTTTGTCTACATGAGGCAATGCTGAAAAACATCCATCTGCAGTGCTTCAAGGATCTAGTGATATATGTGTATTTAACCGTATTAGTTTTCTGAAGTTCTCATGCATGCATTAGAAGAAACAAATCAAGGCAAACTTTCATGACCTGCCCTCCAGAGATTTTCCGTTTATAACATACATATATTGACGTATTTTAGGAAAAAAATCCTGGTTTACTGCTTTTATTTTTTTTTAATATATTTTTGGTATTTTGCATGGCTTTCAAAATGTACCCTGAAATATGTTTGTCTTATTGGCTGTAGAGCGATTTACAGTTGAAGTTATGATATAAGTGGCAGTAATCAATATCACTCTTACCAACTGATACTAGAAATATTACATTAAATGATGAATATCTAAGATTTTTATAAAACTTCCCTCTTTTGCCCCTCCCCGTTTGAGCATAAATAATTCACCTATGCATTTTCACATATCTTTCCATAGCTGGCTTTATGTTACATGTTGCCCTAGCATCTTCTCTCATTCTTTATTACTTTGGATTTACATAATAGTCCTATATTTCAAAGATATTTGAAGGAAAATTCTTCTGTGTCAAGAAAATAACTTTCCATCAGGGATAAGAGGGTAGTTGAAGTGAAAAAAAGTCAATGCACTGCATGCAATTGAATTACCAATTGCATTCAGACCTGACTTGGTTTTCCCTAACAGCAGGAACTTGTTTCCAGTTATCTCTGACTTGAAGTTTGGGCTATTCAGAATAAACATATAAGGAAATATATAAATTGCATTTCAAAGGAAATGACTCAACAGTTGTTGAACCTTCACTAACTTTATTTAGACTGATTTGGTTACCCTATTTTTGGAGGATGAGTCCAAGCTTATGCAAAGCTACAATGGAAATGTGTAGAAAAAGCCTTTACCTAAGTAATATGTTTAAGTAAATAGTTTCACTGAGATGTAAGTTGATGATGAGAATCTGAGAATATTCATTAAAGTTATTTATATAACAAAAAGCAGCTTAAATAAGTAAATTAATACCTGTAAAACATCACCAAAATAAGAATAATATAGAATCCAGTTTCATGCAAGCACCTGTATGTACTGTTGGGATTCTTTGCTACGTTTATTTATTCTACGTTGAATGTATAAGATAAACATTATATTATTTGCAAGTTTTATGTTACTTCGGATGAGCTAAAGATTCTCCTTTTTTTTCTTAAAAAAATGAAATAAAAATAACATATTTTCCTCATACATTCTTTAAATTGTAATGTGAATATTTGATTCCGGATCATTGTTCTATGAGTTATACTAAAAGCTAACTTTCTGTCTTGAGAAACAAAAAACAACCAACATTACCAACTATTGTTTAAGCTGGTATTAAACTGAGGAAAAATAGATTAAAAAAATTATATAGCTAGGACTAATATTCATATGAATATATCTCAGAGGAAGAGTTCAGAATAAGATAAACATAAGCCATGTATATACAAAAGGGAGATGCCTAGAAAGTTAACTAAATACACGATTATATATACAGAAAAAATGTATTCATCCTGGTGTAACAAAAATTACAATAGCTCTTGATGAAATTTATTTCTGGTTACTTGTAAGGTATTGACTCAATAAAACATTTTAAATTGGTTGGATCTAAGTCTGTTGTGAAAATCCTCATTTTTATCTGCATTTGTTATTTGAATAATGATAGTTGCCTGAAATTCATTGAATAACTACTTTGCAAAAAAACTGAAAGGTATTAATTCTTTTTCAAGTACATTTATACAGTATTTTATGCATATTTAGCAAATAATTAGTAAATAACAGTAATGAGTGTATTATGGCTAGCTCCTTTAGATTCTAATAATAGAGGAGATTCTTATGTCCTATCATTCAGATATTTCTACGAGTTTGTGAAAGAATGGAGAAGCTGAATTCAGTTGCTTAAATTGCCGTTTGAGAAGTATCTACCTCACCCAGCCTTAAGATACCATCCAAGGATAGTGTGAGTCTCTTATAGGCTTGCTTCAGTATTTACCTTTCATCCTGGATGTGAGATGTCTCAGAGAACTTGAAATATCACTAAGTACTTAAGGCAGTGTTTAGCCACCTGACCTGCTCCAAAATCATCTGTGTATGCTATACATCATTAGGGCAGATTTTTTAAAACCCCCAAGTTTTTAAACAAAGATTTTCCTAATAATTGGTATTTAGAATTACAACATTTTATTCTCTATAAATATTGCTAGAACCTTAAATTGAAAAGAAAAAAAAAAAAAAAGATAATGGCTACTAAGTATCTTTTTTTCTGGCACCTTTTTATTAGGGTGTTATTGTAGAAAACACTCACTATCTTAATCTAGTTATTTCACAACATGTTTATG
>JANHGB010024171.1:0-13476 GCA_026283785.1 Coracopsis vasa | reverse complement strand
GGCAGTGTGGAGAGCCGTAGTGGGGGAAGCAGGAGGGCTGGCGGCGGGCGGGTGGGCGGCAGGCAGCCTCCCTTGGCAGCAATGTGTTTTTGTTCTCTGGGAAATGCAGCAGCGCTCCAAGAGCAAAAAGACAACTCTGGCTCCAAGCTGCTCCCACCCACAGTCATGGAAAAGTGACATGAAATCTCTCAAACAGACTTCATGATTAAAGCAAGATCCTTTATGGAGCTTAAATAAAAACCAGCTCTCTTGGCAAGGCGGTGCGAGAGCCTCCCCGAGTGCGGTGCGGAGGGGCTGCCGGGCGGCTGCCGGGGGAGCGAGCATCCCGGGCCCAGAACTGAGTGGAGAGGAGGAGGTTGAAAAGAACAGGGGAGGTTTTGCAATGTCATAAAGATGATTTGCAGCGAACATGCTTCATACTGCTGGAATGTGCTGGCACCGCTCAATTGAAATAGAGTAATAAGGAGAAATGTGATTAATCCTTTAAGACAGGCTGAGGAGGGGAGCCATGTTTCCACTGGGTACTAAAGCCAGATGAAGGTTAACTCCTCACTTGTGAAAAGCTGGCTCGCGCCCCTCCAACGAGGAAGGTTACTGCTGGGGAGGGGAAGGGTGCTGCTGGGTCTGTTCTCCTCTTTGCTTTTCGTATTCGGTCAAGGAATAAAACAGTAAGAGCCACAGAAATGGAAAGAGGTGGAGAAGAGGCGAGAGCCCAGCGTCTGCCTGCCCACATCACGCATATTTCTCCGATCAACAAAATATAAACGAGCATCAGGAAAATTAATGTGCGCCTTGGTGGTCTGGATTCATCACAGCTAAATTAAGATTTCAGAGCCAAGGCATAGGCTCCAGCGATGCTGGCAGGGATCTGCACAGACACACACACGTGCACGCACACACAGATCCCACAGAGGAGAAGGGGCTCAGGAGGAAGAGCAGACCCACAGCCCCGGCACAGTGCAGCCCACTGGGGAGCACCGTGCTCCTGAAGATGGAAATGATGTCCCTGTGCCAGGGACACATAGCTGTGAGTGCTGCAGTCCCACAGGGCAGAGAGCTGGACCCCCAGCCCTTCCTGCCTTTCCCTCCCAGCCTGACTGCAGGGAATGAGGCACGAAGCTGTGGATGGAGGGGGACTGGACGGAGGAAAGGGATCCTGGGGTGGCTGTGGGAGCAAGAACTGGGCATTGCTGGAGGAGTGGAGCAAAACCGGCAGGGGAGAGGAGGAAAACATCAGGTGGGAACCAGAACAAGCTATTTTCCAATACGCAAGTGTACAAGCCTCCTGCCAAACTACTCCCCCAAATTCCTGCTCCCCCACAGCGAACAAGCCTGGTTTATTTGCACTGGGTTTTGGCCCCACTCCCAGCTGGTACTGGCGCATACAGCCATCCATTAACACCGATGGGTTGGCCAGAGCAGGCGAGGGGTGGTTGGGCGCACCCCCATCTCCCTCTGTGCATGGGATGAGCCCCCCTTCGCTTGGTCCTAGCACAGCAAAACAGACAGTGCTGCGCTAGGCTGGGACAGCTTCATCCTGGAGCTTCAAACAACCCACCCCCAGGATGGGGGGGGCCACACACACCTACCCCCACCAGGTAAAGCAGTGCAGGGGGGTGTAGGAGAGGGGCAGGATAGGGGGACACAGCGCTCACCCTTTTGGCTGCCCAGGAGCAGCTGTGCCCCATGTCTAACATGCTATTTGCACCCAGAACCTAACTCCTGCTGCAGCTGGGAAAACCACATCCCCTCTCCACTGGCTGGGTTTTCCTTCTCATATGGCAGCGCCTGCCTTGCCAGCCCATGTCCTTGTCCTTAAAAGACATGCCTGACCACAGGGAAGCAGTAAGTCCTCATTCACCAGTCACCGGTGGGAGGTGCTGCGGACAGACAGAGCCATGCTGGGATAACAGCACAGATTCTTTCCCTTTTCCCTTTTTTGTTTAGAAGGGAGCACAACCAGAGGCCATGCTCATGTCCATCTGTGCCCCACTCCGAGGCGTGATGGGGTGAGCTGGGCCACAGGGAGGGTCAGCCCTGTGGCTAGCTGTGCTGCTGTCATCGGGGAGGGAAACCAGATGAACCCCAGGGCTGGGGGCCAAGCACCGAGGCAGGCAAGACAGAAAGGATTAAATGAATGGGACACCATAAATAACTTTGGAGAAGAAGCAGTAGTAAATAAAATGCCAGCCCTCAAGGTGAAAGTCCTCCCTGCTGTAGTTAAGGGTGAGGGAGGGGAAGGAGTGCCCCCGAGAAGGGGAATGGGCAGGGACAGGGGTCCCACAGCCTTGAGGCAGTCACCTTCCACTGCTGTCAGTGCAGCATGGGGTCATGGCTCTCGCTCCCTGCCCGGTCAGCACCACAGCAGCCTGGGCACTGGTGCTGTCACCACCAGCTCCCTCCCACCCCACTGGGACAGGCACAGCTCCGGGCCCCCTGCCTGCTCACACAGCCCTAGCACATCCCTCTCGCCATGCCCCAGCCCCATTCCCCCTCGTCGCCCCGGGCCCGTCTCACAGCCCTCGTGCCACAGCTCCTCCGGCTCACCAAACACCACCTGTGTTTTCCTTCTCTCCCCTCCTCACACCACCTCTGCCCCCGGGGCCAGAGCCCCCATGCCTGCTCAGCAAATGCTTTTCCAGCACGCAGCCACCCCCTTCCCTCCATTCCTCTCGCTTCCCCCCTGGGAGCCGTCAGAGGAGAGGCCAGGCGAGGGAAATGAATGGGGCTGTCTTCAGAAAGCAGCTGCAAATTCCTGGGGGATGCCCAGCCCGACCCGGCGCAGGGTCACTGCCCGTGAGTGCTGCGTGCGGAGGCCTGGCCTCCCAAACCTTCCGCCACACAGCCGAGGGCTGCCCATTCAAGGTACCCCAGATTCCAGGCCGTCAAGGGCTGCCTCAGGGCCACGC
This sequence comes from Coracopsis vasa, assembly GCA_026283785.1. Lineage (NCBI taxonomy): Eukaryota > Metazoa > Chordata > Aves > Psittaciformes > Psittacidae > Coracopsis > Coracopsis vasa. Next base: position 10,567 of record JANHGB010024171.1, on the reverse strand, counting down.
AGGGCTGATGTTGTGCAGCATGGCCAGGCCAGCAGCGATCAGCAGGTACCTATCTGCACGGCTGTGCAGGGCTGCCAAGGTTGAACGTGGGACCATGGTGCCCAAGTAAGTGCCTCAAGTGCTGCTCCTTTTGTTGCTTCAAGGAATCTTCCCCTTTCCGCGAATCCCTGCTCCCTCCACCCCCTGGCTGTACAGCAGCTATTTTATCTCTGCTGGAGGAGTGAAATGCTGGTTTCTACCAGCCCTCTGAGCCAGGGAGAGCAGAGATGGACTCGGCGCTGCATCACAGATGGGAGAAGGAGGTATCGGTCCCAAGGCTACACTGTGGCTGCCAGCACTGCAGCGATGGTTATCTGCTTGCTGACTGTCAGCAAAGCACAAGGAGGCCCTGAGGGAGCGGGCACATAGAGCCTGGGGCACTCGAGGAAGTTTCCTCCAAAGAAGGTCGGAGAAAGGAATAGAAATAGCCTAGAAATTGGCCAGATGATCTGACCCACACCCCTCAAAACTAGCAAGACACTTTTTCCAATAACTCCAGGTCCTCTTCCAGGATAAACCTAAACCCCTAATCCTGGAAAGTATGCCCTCTCCCCCCGCTTTCATTCACGTTCTACCAGTTTCATTCTCCCCCCGGCCTCCACATCATTTTTGGATGGGGCTGAGACTTTCAGAGGGTTTTCTTTCAGCCCCGCAGGTGATCTGCCCTCCAGCGCCGACCTGCCAGGGCTGTGGAGGAGGCCTGCAGCAGGAGTGAGCGCCCCTGGCACATGGGCTACCGTAGCTTTCAGGCTCAGTCCCACCTCAGACTGGTGCCCCCTGTTATTGCAGATCACTGCAGAGCCGCTGCTGCCAGCAGCCTCCAGCTCACGCACAGGAATCTGGTTATTTGAATGCCTCCAGAAAGTTTCACTGCTACTCGTCCAGCCCCACGTCCTTCCTGGGCTGCCTCTCTCTTCACCTGACTGTCAAGCCTCCCCTACCTGTGGGCTCTCTATCACCCGAGGCTGTCTGTGCATGGGACACAACCTCTGTCAGCCCCAGCTCCCCTCAAGGACAAGGGACCCATACAGCAAAGCACAGGGGTGTTCCATGGTGGATTAACTGCTTGTTCATCCAACCTCTGCCTCCAGTTTTGTGAGCTCCACTGACTGGTGTTCCTGCCTTTGCCATCACAGGGACTGCAGCAATGGGCAAGTCCCCTTCTTTTGCACCCATGTCCCCAGCTGGCTCCTGGAGAGGGCTGAACGACTGCTCAGCTGTGGCTTCCATTTGTGCTGAGGGACACAGTAAGACCTTCTGGTGCTCTAGGGCCTGTCTCCCAACCATCACTGATGCTAGACCAAAGCAGACAGATAGATCAAACAGCCATGCTTTGTCCCAGGAGACAGAGCTGGTGGTGGAGGGTGGGGGTAAGGAGAAAACAAAGAAAAGGGGATCAGCCTCAGAAGGAACTGATCAGGCTGAGGAGCTACGCACACCCTGCTCTCCTAAATGCAAACCATGCCCTTGGTAATCCCATCCACCTCTCCCCTGCTCTCCTTCCCTCTATCAGGCCACCAGAGCACACAGCCCCCTTTCTGCTCTGGAATGTGTTCTCCGAAATTCAATCTCAGCACGGGGCTCAGGCCAAATCTCCTGACAGATTCGGCCCCGTGACAGCCCCCTCCCACCGCCTCAGAGCCCAGCAACTCTCCCCTCGCCTCCTCCTCCCACCCAGCCTGGCCTAAACATTTCATTCCTGATTAATGCAGCAGTGACAAGCCAACAGCTCTTGGCTTTAAAGCAAAGCCAGCCCCCACTTTGCACAAACATCTTCACTTCTCCATTTTCTTAAGGCTGAGCCCCAAACTCCCCCTTGCTGGGAAGACGAAGCCCTTTCCACACCTGGGGGCTGCCACTGCCAGGGCACAGTGAGCTCATCTGCGCACACTTGCCCTACCAAAAACTGCCAAAGGCTGTCTGGGAAGATCAGAGTCACCATTGCCTAGCAAGGGTGGTCCACGCAGAGCCCCCGTACCTCCAGGCAGGGCATAGGGAACGGCTCTTTCTCAGATGCACCCAAATACAGCACTTTCTCACATCTGACCATAACATCTGGCCAAAACCAGGCACCCGTAAGAGGAGTTCCCTACTCTAAGACACCTCACACACATACCGGTCTCCTTGGTCTGTCACCAATGCCACAGGGCAGCAGTGAGGAGCACGTAAGCTCAGGGATAGAGGCAAAGTCCCTTGCTTAGAGCTCTGGCTCAGAAACAAAGGGGCTCTTTGCTGCCACGATGCTGCAACATCACAGGAAGAGGACAAAGCCCTGGAAAGGTGGAGCACGCAGTGGTAATGAATACAGCTTCCTGCCCCTTACAGATAGAAACCTTGTTACGAGTGCTTTTAGATATGCCACTGTCCTGTCCACTTCTGCACCCGCCTTACTAAATGAGGACAGCACAGTCTCTGCCTTCAGCATCTGCATGCACCCATTCTCCCACCATTTCTTTCCCTCACCTTGCCTTTTGGCAAGGAATCTTCCCAGTGGCACACAGAGGACCATCAACCACTTCATACAGGTGCTCACGTGCACCTGCTCACCACAACCAGACTAACCTTGCCTCAGTGTGAGTGTGGAGGCTGGTACACTGGCTATGATGAACCCAGCGGCAGCACAAAAAAGTGCAGGCCCCATCACAGCACAGCAGGGCAAAGGACTTCAATTTCTGTGGGTCAGGAAGGCAGTAAACCTTAGCACATGCTGACCCAGTGCTGGCAACAGCCCTGCAGCAGCCCAGGCAGTGGTTTGGCCATCAGCACTAGCAGGTACTTTTTGTTAACCTCAGTCAAGAAGTCAGCAAACCAGACGAGGCAGCATGACACCCAGGAAGTCAATCGCACACAAACCCCATCGCTCAATTACATTCTGGTCTTGCAAATACTGTCACTGCAGCACAGGTGTGCGGCCTGCCATGGAGGAGGACTGCTTGGGTCATGCTAGGCCACAACATGACAGCCAGTCCACAACCAAAAATGCTACAAAATGGCCTAAGCCAAAGGAGAACCCCCTTGATGTCAGCGTGAACAAGTGATCATGGATGAGTCTCTCAAGATGAGTGAGTGATGGCCCAAGCAATGCAGGGGATGGCAGAGGATGAAAGCTACTCACTAGCTAACGTGACCACTGCAGGGACACTGGCAATGACTCCTTCAGGCACACGAGCAATGCACTGGTATCGCCCCACGGTGTGGTTGTTGAGAGCTGTGATGACGAGCTTCCCTCGCTCAATGTGGATACCCAGCACTTTGTCCGATCCAGCCAGCTCCTTCCCATTCAGTCTCCAGGTAAGGTTCACTCTGGGGGGGTCCACCACACACCCCAGGCTGACTGGACCCCCAAGCTTTTGGACAATGGAGGCAGGTTGCACTGTGACCTGCAGAGATTCACCTGCACAGGGGGGAAAAATGGGAATAAGAAAGCTCAGTGAGACTCAGCAAAAGAAAGGACAGAGTTAAAAATGGCAGTACTGGTACATTTTGCATTGGAGACTGGAAAACGCTCTGTGCTTGAGGCATGGCTATGCTACGCAGCATCAAGGCAAAACAGCCAAAAAACAGAATAAATGGGTAAACCCAGAGACTCACTCAGCCTGGCAAAGCAGCTAGCAGCTGCAAGGATGAGGCAAGGGATGGGGGACATGGGTCTCTTCTTTCCACGTGTCATTGCTGTCCCATGCAGTGTGTCCTGGGGTGCCCAGGGAAGGGTCCCATAAGCTGCCTCAGGAGATGCTGTGGATGTGCAGCAGCAGATTCCTGTGAATGACAAGAGATGTGATGGATGAAACCCTCAGACTTCCCTCTGCTTTCCAGCCCTGCCTGGCTTCCCTACCAACATCCCTGAACTCCCAGAGATTCACCGAGCCAGCGGCCTGAGGAGGCTACAGACACTGGTGCAACCACTTCTCTTCTCCAGCCTCTCCCCCAAGCATGGCTGCGAGTCTCCCAAGACATTCCCATCCTCAGTTCTCGGTACAAATCTATGTGTGTGCACAGACACATACTGCCCCACTTCAGACTCGGTGCAGTGAATGCCTGTACTGTGCCAGCAACGCACACCAGGCAATTTTCAGGATCAAAACACAAACATTTCCAACAAAGTATCACTGGAGATATTCACCAAGTGTTGCTGCCACTTCTTGGCTCTGTCTGGAACATATTCTAGCCTGAACACAAAAATAAATGAGTAATGCAGGTCCCAAGCTATGAGAAAACAGAGGTGATCCTGCAGTTCCATAGCCTTTTCCTGGACACTGACCATGTTGCTGCTGGGCACACCTGTGTTTGAATCCAGACGGGACTCCTTAGGAGATGTAAAGATTTTTCAGGGCATTTCTGCAAGGAATTATTCAGAAGGGGAGGGGGCACTTTTGCAGGAGGACAGAAATGCTCAGTTCTACATTTGTTTAAATTCAGTGCAGTGAGCTGACGGCGGACCACAATGACCTGCCATAATAAACCTTTATTCTAAACCCAGAGACCCAACCTATGGAAAGATTTCACACTGAGTGTTCTGCCTGAAACACATTGCTGATTTTGAGCTGAACTACCCTGTCTGGACAAACCACCAGGCTCATAGTCAAAAGCAGCAACAGTCTCCACAAATCTTGAAGCCCAAGACCTGTCACAGCCGAGGCTGATGAGGCCGAGAGCTGCACCACAGCTGCTCTTGTGGAGAGAACACTCAAACAGACAAGCCAGGTAAGGGGGATCAAAGATATAAGTGGCTGCTCCAAGAGGCACCTCAGACATCAGAATGAATTCAGCTTTATGCAAGGGCGAAGGTCTGAAGTCAAGAAGAGACTTCCTTCTATGGACATCATAACACAGATACAGGATTGAGCGTCCTCCAGTTGCAACACTAAGAAAATGACCTGCAAGTGCCAGTGGCATTTCAGAACTGCTCCTGTGGCATGCCTACATTGGCAGGAAAGAAGCCCAAGACCAAACCAGCCATGGAAGCCAACCCAAACAGCAGTTATATTGCCTGCTCTCCCTGCAGATACACAACAAGCTTCCTAGCTGCATCTACCATCCTCAAGAGCAGCTGGACTCTGCAGAGCGGTATTTCCTACTTGCACCGCAATCACTGCTCAAGCAGTCACCTGTTTGAGCACATCCTTTCCATAATCATCTCAGTCAAAAAGAGAGGATAAGTGCCTTCAAGCACAGCTTCCAAACTAACTAATTCCTGAAGTAAGGACTGCCAGACTCTCCATGAGATGCTCAGTGGATTGTTCAAGGCAAGGCTGGTTACTGCTAGCAATGAAGCACAGCATTTGGGGAAATCTCACCAAGCTACTCTTAAATGACTTTGCTTAGCCTCTAGTGGCAGCAAAGGTGAACGAGTGCAGTACAGGTCAATGTCAATGGCCAGCAGTGCTGAGCTCCACATCACAACAGCAAGAATCCAGCTAGCCAGCTTGCATGCCTCTCTGCAAATTGGGGTGTTCCTCCAACAGCCTCAAAAGCTGTCCTCTTCCCCCCCACCATGCCCCAGAGCACTGCTTGAGTGAGAAGTCCTGGAGGACACATTCATATACAGCTGAAGAGAGGTAAGGAAAAGAAAAGCCTCCTCAGAGCTGGTGCTTTCAATAGGAAGCAACAGCAAGTAAAGCAACCTGCAGCTGGAGCTTTGCAAATGCCACAAAGAGCATCATTATGTGGCACGTTGCAGACCAATGTGAGCTCACTTGGCTGGCCTGTCCAGTGTGCTCAAGGCAGCTTTTTCCCAGGAGTCACACAGTCATGGTTAGAATGGTCCTGAGGCCAAGATGACAAGCCCTGCTGAGAGGCAGGTAAATCAGGCCAAACTTGGCATGGCCTGATGTGGCTTCCAGGTAGCCAGGAGCATGGACAGAGCTTGGCCTTTGGGTGTCAGACTGGGCACACTCTGAAGGCACCCAGAAAGATAACTAGACTCATATTGTAGCTCCTGCAGCCCACAGCCCTGTACATGTGAAAACCTTCTGTGGATAACCTTCAGTGACAAAGCAACAAGACAGCAACTTCCCTCCCAAGCACCTCATCCTTCCTGGTATTCACTCTTCTCACCCAAGGAGAGAAGAGAGTGTCAACAGTTTATCTTTGAAGAGTTTCCCCTGTCAGCCAGCACATACTGTTGTATGAAATCCTTTAGCTATTCTCTTGGAGACCATCTGAGTTACTCAAGTTCACCTCTCTGCGTAAGACAGCCACCAAAGCACTCTTTGTTATGCCACAGCCATCAATGCAAACCACCAATGACCACAGCCACAGAAGTGCTTGAGGTCTGTCCATACCAGAACATGCACTGCTGACACTGATGCTGATGTGCAAGTTGATGTACCACTCATCTAGAAAAGACTTTGAGTTAGTTTAGGCTTAAAACCTCACACCATAAGAGTCTACGTTTTACATCAATGTAGAAGAACAATTTAGGGTAGGACTTCAAGTCTTGCTGCTCAGTGCTGGAAGCCCACAGAGTGAAGCTGAGTCATTCCCCTCTCTAGATGGGTTTGGCAGCAAGAAGGAAAAATGTTGGATGGGAAAGAGCTCCTCCTTGGAGCCCATGCTGGGGAAGGGGAGAGGCAGAGATGTTCCCAACCAGACCTCCCTGCAGCTCTGCGTCGCACAGCGCTTCTGGCCAGAAGGGCAAAGCCAAGGGTGCAGAGATGGGTGATGGACCCTTCGTGAGCCTGGACCACCCAAGCACATCGATGAGACGATGAAACTGGCTGCCCCGGGTCTGTAAAAGACAAAGAGCAATAGGTGGGGAGAAAAAAGGGGAGATCAGAAAATTCGGCCATGGTGCTGGGCAGATTGAACAGCACTGAGCAGACTGAGGAGAAAAGGTGTGTCGCAACAAGTGCATGGTACCTCCCAAACCTCCAGGCAAAGAATGAGCTCTAAATAGGGACATGTGGCCATTTCTTTCGCAGCTGAGTGAAGTAGAAGAAGTAAATGGACAGCATAAAAATAATGAGCAGAATGAATGAAAACATCAATTCCAAAAGAACTGTTAGGATCCAGGGCCAGATTTTGAAATTCTCAGCTTCCACAATTGAAGACAGATTTTCAAAAGCATTCAGTTCTCAACATGCTGAGCTCTCCTAAATAGGCAACCAACTTATTTTGATGCCTAAATGGGAACTGACCTCTTCTGGAAATGCTGCCCTTCAGCAGCCTGCAGTAGTGCAAAGCAAGGAACTTTATTAATCAGGCAGAGGAGGCTCCAGTCACTCTGGTTGCCTTTCCAGAGGCAGTGGTACTGGACAAGGGGCTGCTGCATGACAGGGTCCTGCTCTGCTGCCTCCTCTCCCCAAGGTAGCTAAGGTACAAGATGCCCCTTGCACTGGCACTTCTGCAGCCACTGACACCACCAGCCTCAACAGCTCCTGCTTGTGTGGGAAAACAAAGAGTTAAGGTAATTTAAAGAGCTTCAAGGGGGTAAGGGAAAACAAAAATTATTTGTTTATTTATTTTTAATTCTTTCCTGTCGGGTTAAAATAACAATTTCCTGTCGGAGCTCTGCCCCTTTCAGACAGCCCAGTAAATCAAACGAGGGGCCATTAGGAGAACAAAATTAACAAGAGCTTCATCAGATAGGGAGGGGTGGTGGGGGTGTAAAATCTGTCGGCTCCGCTTCCCACCACACACCTCAGCCAGCCGAGGCCCCCGCGCAGCCCCGGTGTGATGGAGGGCACTGCAAAGGCAGCGGGGCAGGGAAGAAAAACCAGAGGTGAAGATATAAAAGGGAAGAAAGGCCGCATGCGTGCGGGGGGTGATAGAGCTCGAAAGGAAAAAGGGATCTGAATTAGGCACAGGCAGCGGGAGAGGTGTTTGCTGATTAGAAACTGAAGGTTTTACTGAGGAAATGCAGCTCACAGCCCCAAGCCCCCTCCTGCTTAACAAGGGCCAGCCAACCCTTGTTACTGCCACGCTGTCTGTAATTTATAAGGCTCCCAAATAGGAACCAGGCTCTGCCCCAGCTCTGGGGCAGTGTCCCCGCACCACACACCCCAGCGCAGGGGGCAGGCTGGGGGGAAGGCAGAGGCAGACTGGGAGAAGGTGAAAACTCACCGATGCACATGAGAACGGTCTGGGACTCTGTCAGGCAGTCAGACCCTGAGCATCTCTTCCTGCAGGGCGGGAACGGTGGGAAGGGGAAGGGGCTGCTCTGCGCTAAAGCAAAGGCTGCAGCAGCTCAGGCCCAGCTGGGGACACCCTGGGTGACTGGAGAATTCACTGCAGCTGGTCTCCATTTCTGACAGGTCACGTAGGGACAGTGATACTCTCAGCTCTCTGTTTTATACATTCAGACTTAAGCTCTTCAGAGGCAGTAATGTCTTAGTGCAGTTGGCCAGTTTTACTTTGTGTAATCATTAGTTTTTAATACAAGACAGTATTTTGTTGCTGTTGTTCCATAGAGCTTAAGGCACTGAAAAAGAAACTGTAAAGGAGGAAAAAGCCACAGTACTCTTTTGCTTTACAAATGCAGAAACCTGAGAACTAGAAGAGGAAGCCAACCTGGCCCAAGGTTATACAGTAAAGCAGTGTCAGGGCTGGAAGCTCTCTAACTGGGGCCTCCATCCCATCAGGCAAGTTGTTCTTGGTCCGAAATCTTTCTCATCCTGTCTGAGAAAAAGTTACCACACAACTCCTCTAGCTGAAACCCATAAACCTCTAGCTGAAAAAACACTGCCCAGGTGACACCTGAGCAGCTCAGCTGCAAAGTCCCCACATGATTCCTGCGCATGGACGGCAATCTGGGCACCCCTGACCTTCTCCCTAAACCATCAAACAGTAACATCCCACAGGGCAAAATTAACCTCCACCAACCCCCATCCCCACTCCAAAGTATTAATTTCACACTGTTAACTTACACTCACTCTCTCTGAAAACATTTGGAAAAGGAGAGGTTTGCAGCAGGAGAAATGCTCCCCCTCCCATGTAACAGCACAGGCATCCAAAGAGGATGGAGGTGTGGATGCTATAAGGAGAGGCAGGAGCTGAATGGGAAGTGGGTGGTGTCAGGAGGGGGCAGAGAGAGAGGCAGCATCCAACATTACACCACCATGCTTAAAGTCAAGGAGGTAGCAGAGCGTATGTGCAAACAGGGATAAAAGCTTGCCTGCTTCCCTCTATAGCACTGAAAGCTCCTGACTTCAGAGTGCATTAGCTCTGTTAACATAGCCCTTGATTAACTGTGTGAGGAGCACCCCCCTTTTTAAAGTGATTAGGCAAAGAAGAGTCTCTTACTGGCTACTTGTGAGCTCAGCCAGTCCATCAAGAAGCCACAACTGAGAAAGCCTGGGATAAATTCATGCTCGCGGTTGGAAGAAGAAAAACAGAGAGCAAAATGTGGCAGGGCACCACCACCACGCAGATGAGTGAGCTCGCCTGTAAACGAGGGTGACCTTAAAAAAGAACCACAGATTTTCTCTAGGCAAGTCCTGCACAACTCAGTAGTGACACCTCTCCGAAAAATAAACTGAACTGGCAGGTAAAACAGCCCTTCTTCCCTGAACAGAACTGCTCATGAAAACCAAACCAGCAATGAACCAAGCAAAACATGCACTGATCTTTGTGACTCTGTTTTTGTGTCTTCCTCAAGATAAAGCTGCTGCCCTGGGCAGCCCCTTTCCACAACAGCCTGTGGCATTACCAGGGAGGGAGCTGAGCATGCTGGCTTCGAATTAGCAACAGGATGCAAAGCCTGCTCATCGCCTATCTGATTTCAGCTCGTACCCCTGCAGCCCCAGTGCCTGCAGATTCTGGCACCTCTCCATGTGACAGCTCCTCTGAAACAAGTGCCACTCTCCAACTGGCATTGATTAGGCTGACTTTGTGGGGCCTCAGTGAACCCCTTCAGGTTGGCATTCCTCAGCCAGCGAGTGTGAGGGGGCTTGAAGAACAAAATGCCATCCTCATGCTGGCCACGAGCTCCCAGTGTCATCCCAGTGGTGGCATGACAGCGAGTGTGGTTTGCCTTGGGCAATGTCTGCGGCATGGCTGTCCCAGAGTGGCTGGAGCTGTCAGCCTGAGATAGCCCTGCTGCAGGCAAGACAGGGATGCAAGGATGGCCTTGCCCCATGAGCTACACCTCCCTTTTTCTGCAGCTACCAGGAGAGGAGCCCTATGCTAAACCAGAGTATATATGCTGGCTTTTGCTGCCCCTTGGCGTGCCTTGAAAACAGCTTCAGCCCTTGAAAAGACAAGGCTAAAGCATAAGAAAGAAAGAAAACCCGCGTCCTTTCTTCAGTATCATGCTCCCCCCATGCCCTAGACACTTAATTTCCCTCCTTCCCCCCCGGCTTTCCCCTCCATTCTGAGTAAATTCAATTTGACAACCCTGCTAATTGGATAAACGCTGCTCCCTACGCTCCTTTAAGGCTGCCTGCTTTTCTCTCCTTGTTTTTGGAGGGCGATTGTGGCTGTTCTTTAACATGAATTCCATCTGCTTTATTTCGCCTCTGCCCATTCAAGACCCCTCCTGAATATGTATGAGGGGATGCGCCCCCCCACCCCCTTTCTCCTCCATCCC
>JANHGB010024169.1:0-10813 GCA_026283785.1 Coracopsis vasa | reverse complement strand
TACTGTAAGGGTGGTGAGGCACTGGAATGGGTTGCCCAGAGAAGTTGTGAATGCTCCATCCCTGACAGTGTTCAAGGTCAGGTTGGACAGAGCCTAGGGTGACATGGTTTAGTGTGAGGTGTCCGTGCACATGGCAGGGGGGTTGGTACTAGATGATCTTAAGGTCCTTTCCAACCCTAACTATTCTATGATTCTATGAAACACAGAGCAGAAACATAGAAAAGAGCAAATGGAGCATGAATTAACAATACCCCAAACTCAGAGGAGAGGCCAGCACAGCTTAGAACTCCAGATACAGGACATCACGTCATGATCTTGATGAAGATGAATCTGCTGCAATATGCTGAGTGTGAATCAATCTTCTAACAGAAATATATCAACAGACATATTGGAAAGAATTTTGATAAAGGCAAGAAAAATATGCAAGTAATTTTATCGACCAAGCCAAACTCATCTGCTCTCTCTATCCTGATGACCTATAGACCTCTCTCTGCTGCAGACTTGTCTCCTCCTTTACTGGCTAAGATCTGGGCCTGTCTCTCTGACATCTCCTCACTGGTGTTTTGCTGTCAGCTGAAGTTCAGGGTAGTTAAAATAGAACTGCAATTCCTTCTCCCCTACTTGGTTTCTCAGTCTCTCTAGATAATGCCATTATTCTGCTTGTCACTCAGGCTTGCAGCACGGGTATTGTCTTCAGAGAGCAGTCTGAGCTGGCAGTTTCCATCATTTTTAGCCAGTCTAAGCATGAGCTGCCACAAAAAGTGTAACTCAGTTTTACTGGATGAGGTTTGAGCTGAATCAGCTCCCCAGCCCTGCTGGCAGCATGACTCTTCACTGCTCAGCCTCACAGTGATTATTATAGTCTGAGTCCCAGTGCTAACACCTGGATTTTTTCCTCCTATGCAATGGCACAGGTGAAACTTCCCTTAAGCCATGTCTAGCTCCTGCACTCTCCTTGAAAAATGCCTGACTTTGTATAGTGTAATCTGGCACAGCTGAGCTCTCTCCAGAATGCTACCATCAGCACCACACTCTAAGGCTCCTTTGACCAAAGCTATCCATCTTCTACACCACTCAAAGCTCCCTTCCTCTGTCATATCCAGCATGGACTGCTTATTTTCTATTTTATATGGCCCTGACTTTGCAACAGTCCTATCAGTCATGTCAGCCACTGTTTAAACATCCAGTCTTTAGTTAAAGTTTAACATATCAATCAAAACAAAAAGCTCCAGCTGCTTTTAACTGGAATCTAGTCCCTGGCATCTGAATTGCTCACATTCTTCTCCACCTGAAAGTGTTAATGGAAAACGTACCTAGGAGTGTCTCCCATTTCCTGCTTTGTTCATCTGAAGCTCCGGCAGGTAAAACAACTGCACTAACCATCCTTGTCCCTTGCAGGGACAGCTACTCTCCCCTTGACCCAAGCCTTACACACACACAGTCTGTGAGTTAAACCATGGGCCAGTCACTATCAATGTTCTGATAATACCATTATTCAATGTGCTGCAGGCTTGTCTTTTCTGAGAGTTTGCTTCTTTAAAATTCTCTGCATGCATTTATCAATAGCCGATCTGTTCAGTGTTTAAATGCACACCACCCAGACTTGCCAGCAACTTACTGTGGAGAGAAGCAGCTCATGGTCAATGCAGTAATACCACCAGCAGTGACACCTTTAACGTGCAATAAGGTAAAAGCTTTGGACCCAGACTTACAGTGCTAAACATCAGAGCTCAGACTCACTAAGTGACAGGCATAGCTACTTTTCCTTGCATTGCCTTTGTCATTGGTACCAGAGGTCTCCTACCTCAGAGCATGGTAGGGAACAAGAACATCTTCTCCTGCCTTTGTGTTGTGGCTGCTGTGTCTCCATTCAGTATCCCCAAGAGTTATAAGAGCAACAAGAGCAACACGGTTGGTGGGAAAGATGTCGACGGTTTTAAAAATAAACGTAGTAGATACAATATGAGTAATTAATAGAGCACATTTTATTGGCTACTTGGTCATTAGCTGTTCCACAAGCATAGGAAATATATGACAACTCTGTTACTATAGGAAATCCACTCTCAAAGTGATCTCTTTCCTGCTATAATTAACATATGTGATAAAAAGTCCAAAAATAGTAACAAAGAGAGGAAAAAATAATTGAGATATATACATTAAAAAAAAAAGAAAAGAAAGAAAAGGAAAGGACGTAAATCTCACATGGAAAAAATATGCATTAACAATATAATGTATTAGCCCACAGAGTAATCTCTGGAGGGTATAGATGGAAATATCATCATCCGAGATATTTGCATATAGACAGGACAAAGCACACCAGAACATATACTACAGCAAGAATAAATCTATCTTAGCATAGGAATGAATCATGTGCTCTTATTGTAGGTAGAACAGTGATGTAACATTAAAATTTGGACTGAAAAACTGAGTTTTGTTTTCTGATTCAGCACTCAGTCTATACTTAGCAGTCATTCCCCTTTCTAGTTTCTATGATTTTCAGTTGTTTTAAATATGTTGGTGTAGCAAGAATATTTGAAATACCACAAAACAAAGATGGTGGAAGGTGAATCTAGAAAAAAAAATTGGAAAATAGGAACGACTACACAACATCACAGGTTCAAATGACAACCTGCTCTTAATATCATATCCAGGAACTGCAGTCACTTTACCTGCATGTTTCACTGACTCCCTTCAGCATCCATCAGCTGCTGCAGCAATTTTTCTTGTAGCATTCACTTCAACTTTCTGCGAAACCTAGTTCCTATCAGGAATTCTCACTGATATCTCCCATGCAGCACTTTGCATGTTCAGTGAATACACGTAGCTGTGCTGCAGAGGGTAAATCTCACTCTCCTGTCTTGTCCCAGATGCTCTGTGCTTCGCCATGAGCACAATGCAGCCAGCTCACCTGGAGAACACCTCAGCTTGCACAAGTATGACTCCCTGTGACATAGAGTCATAGAATCATCCAGATTGGAAAGGATCTTTAAGATCATTAAGTCCAACCATTCCCCAGCATAGCCAAAATCTTTCTTTTAGCCTCTACTGCAAGAGACATAACCAAGAAGAAGGAACACTAGCCAGAGAGAATCCACACCTTGGTAATACCACACCCCTCTCAAGGACATCAGCCTCCTGCAAGTCATTAGGTAATGAGGCATAAAAAAGAGCTCAGAGGTTATTGTAAGGAGGCCAGTGACCAATGTGGTTCACAGTTGGTCCTGGGATTAGAAAGGAATAAAAGCAGTTAACTGTTCTTCACCACAGTGACACAAAGCTGAGCACAGCTCCAAACAGTTTGGAAAGTAAGCCTTATTCTTTCAGCTTCGATGTATTCATTCAGATTTCAGGGTTTAGTGCATAACTTGGATTTATGATTTTGTTTTTAAAAAAAGACTTGATTATGAAAAACTAATTATACCCAGCAAACGGTATAAAATCAATTAAAGCCAAGCAAGCTGAAAATTGTTCTGACTGTTTGTCCCTTATAGTGGTTAACAGAGATACTTGGCATGCTCATGGTGGGCAGGACTATGAAGAAGAGAGCATCACCTCACAAACAGAAGAAACATTTAATGCTTCTAATCATGAAAATTTGTAAATTCACTATACAGTCCTGACTGATCACTGGGTTTTCCAAATTACATTGAAAAATTCATGCAAATGTCAGAGCAAACTCAAAAGCAAGAATTGAGCAAGGTTAATTTAAACATTGGGCAAAGGGATGTGTTCCCATTTGGTGTTATAAACAAGCAGCTGAAAAAGTTAACCTTCTCTTTGCCAACAAGCTTTCAAGCCTCAAAATTTTGGGATGGAAATAACTTGTGAATGATATGGGAAGAGAACTATTTGGGTAGGTCCCATCCATTTCACAGATCCTTCATTTCTATGTAATATAGAAGAGAAATACTGCAGGAACAATCCTTGATTTCAAATGATGTGATCCCCTGACACAGGTGTGTGGAGAAAGTCAGGGTTTGGCTCCGAAACGACACTTAGTGCTGGGATTATGTGCTACATGATGATGTAGCTATTATTCGTCATTACCTGCCAATTATAATACATTTTGTAAGCAATTCTTGGATTTGACAATTTATGCCTTATCACATGATGACCTGCAATTAACTCCTGCTTACCCATAGCTGGATCCTCACCTCCCAGCTGCAGGGGCGCCTTTGCCTGTGCAGGCTTGCAGGTGTGAGTGCCACGTAAAAGTGGGCAAACTGCTGCCAGGCCAGCTTATCTCTGCAGAGAGCATAGCAGCTTTAGTGTAGCTTGGCACCAGAATAGATAAATATCCTTCCATATCAGCTACTGCCTACTCAGAGCCAGGGCCGGTGTCTCCTCTCTACATCCCCAAAGCAGAGTGAACAGCAAAGAGTTGCACTGGGTATGCAATTGGATGTAAATCCACCTGGGCATGTGGGATCCAGGCTGATGCCACCGGGAGCACTGTTTGCACACCCCAGCATGCATCATTTCCACATGACCTGTGCCCAGCCTGGTGAGCTGCATGCATTTGCATTGTGCCAAACCAGAGACACTTTCCACAGAAGCTGAGGCCTGCTGCAGACACATCCAAGGGGCTCTGTGGAAGCCAACCCTTGTCTTTCATGACCTGAGCCAAGGACCTGGACCCAAAATGTATGGCTGCACCCATCCCATCTCTTCATAGAGACACTGAGTCATCCCTACACTAAATCTCTAATGAAGCCCAGTGGTACCAAAATGATCAATGCTTTGCTTCTGCAAAGCCATCTCACATCTCTACTGCTCCAGCAAACAGAGACGCCTCTCTCTCTCTACAGACATGCACGTAGTCACTAGCCATTAAAATTGTTGTAAATATTGGACTGGAAGCCACAATTTACAAGTGACAAATATTGATCTTATCTGCAGCAATACAAAATCACTGATTGATGAGTCGCACAGTACACACCAGTGCCCGCAGACTACAGGAATGGCATTTTTGACTGTTAGAGCCACATCCTCCATCAAAGAGTACCAAAAATATTTAACTACTTCAGAGAAATAATTCCACATGAAGTAATTAAAAACCTCATGTGTCAAATTTTACAGAATTCAAAGTCCAGTTGGATTTTATCCTTTTTTTTCTGCTGCCCTAGTTTATTTTTGCAAGTGGTTTGCCATATAAACAGAAATCATCCTGAAAATTGGACTAGAAGTCTTCTAATCCCAAATCCTTTCAAAGGTAAATGGGCTATTTCATGTTAGTTTAAATTAATTACTGTATATACATTATGTGAACCAAATTGCTTCAGAAAAGAAAGGAGAGGAAGCCTGCACTAGATTATGTCAGATTAATTTCAGTGTAACTCCTTCAATTTCAGTAAGAATAATTTACACCACTATTACTAGAAGCAAAATATGCCACAATTTCTGGCAGCTAATGGAAACTCAGTAGCTCTGGCAGATGCAGTGCCCAGATTTCAGCTTTCTTTGTATAATCTTGTAGGTTTTTCCCTGTGATTAAAACTAGTACAGAAAGAATCCATCTATTTTCACCTCACACTGGTTACTCTTAGGGATTATTACTTACTTTGAATGAAGTCCTTCCAAAGTCTCTTAAAGAAATATAGGGATTATAAGAGGTAATTATTTTTAAGACTTTTTTTTTCTTAGAATTAAAGGTTGAGCTACTTTGCAGTCCAGTCACTCAGAAGAAAGTTAACCCTATTTATGTGCATTAGTCTCTTCTTAAAAAGAGGTCACTTGGTTTGACTACTTATTTTCTCAGTGAAAATCATAACTTATGTTAACAAAAGATGATGGATTATTCTGGAAAGGAACATCCATTAACCAATACAAGATGAATATATAAACGTGGTTGGTTTAATGCCACTGGAAATGTAATGGTAAGAGAAACACACAAAACAAATGACACAAAAAAGTGAAATTTAATAGAAGGTTGACCAAGCCCTCCATCGGCAGTTTCCTAACTGTTTTAAACTGCAAACCCATGTACTAGGCAAGCAATAAGAACTGATCCTTGAAAAGCCAGAAGCAAGTAAGGAAGAAGTTAGGAGCCTCTATGCAAGAAGCCTGAGGAAAGCTTCTACATGTTCAGGAGGCCTTGTCAGGCAAAAACATTTCAGGAAAAAAAATCTCCCAGCACACTTTATGAGGCGTGACTTGGATTGCTAAATAAGAATGTAATTTGGCTAAAGAGAGCAAAATGCCTTTTCCTTACATCTTCCTCTGAGAAGAAATTAAGTTAGATAACATTAAGTAAAAGAAACCCAAACACATACGTAACAACCACAACAACAACAACAACAACAAAACAACAAAACAACAAAAGAAACCGCACTAACCAAAACTATTAAGTTACAACAGTCAGTAGGAAGAACAGGTTATAAAAGAAGTGGAAACCTTTAAGGCCAGACAGAGAAACCATTGTGCTGGGAGACACAGAGACTATTTACATTTTTTTCAGTCACAGCTTAAATTTCATTATTTTTGATCCCAACACACTGGAAGTGTTCAGCTTGGGGACATCAACATATTAGAAAGTATGATCGACAGAGAACTGAGAGAGAGAGAAACCAGGGTCTGGGGAACTTACAACAAAACAAAACAAAACAAAAAACCTAAAACTCACCTAGAGTTGTTGTATTGATTAGGTGTATTTACTTGGCTGATTTACAGGAAGATGCAGGGAAGAGGGAGAGCAGTTACATCAAGCTCAGAACTGACCACAATTAATGAGTTTTGCCCAAGACAGACACGAGCAGTTTCACAGCAAACAGATCTCCATTGTTCATTAGAAGTTAGAAAAAGCTGCTGCTTAGAAAAATATCAGCTGCATCCAAGAAACTGTCAGCTGCTGTTATCAATATTGCCTCTCAAGTCCTGACCCATTGCGCAGAAGTCCACTGAGTGATCTTGATCTCAATGGCTTGTGGTGGTAAAGCAATATCTATAAATAATGCATTAAAAGTGTCCTTCCATGTTGGTAAACTCAGATTTGTTAGGCATTTCCATACAATACCAGGGCACTTTTTATGGTGTTCTCTTAATGTGCTATGCATTTTTTATTCAGCTGCTTAAATATGGATTTATTTCTTCCTTAAATATATATTAATAATGGCTTGTCTGTTCATCAAATATGATCTGAAAAACAACAGTTGGTGAGTACAGTAGGAAAAAAACAGTTAAGTGATATCAGATAAAATGTTGGCAACTTTTACTACTTTTTTAATGGTGTTTATTGTGAGGGAACAATTTGCATGCTAATGGCATTTTTCATGTAATCTGATGTTTCAAAGTGCTTTACAAACAAGTTAGTTACATTCATAGGAATAGAGAATATTATTATAGCCAATTACGCATAAGCAGAGTTGTGACTTATATGCTAAATTCAATAGCCATCTCTTTATCATCAGATGAAAAATAGGCATAGGAGGTGCCACAAGTGGGCAACCTCCTTCAGTGCAAGATCACCTAACCCAGCTTCCTTATCCACTCAAATCTCTCAGCAATGGACATTTTCTATTCCTTATCACTATACTTCTTTATGCAACTATCTCCACTATTAAAGAGTTTTCTCCAGATTTAACATAAATCAAACTCCTCAACTTATTGAAGTCTGTTCTCTTGCAATTAATTTTCTTTAACCATCCTTTCCTAATTGCTGCCTTTCTCCTTCACATTCTCTGTAAGACTTTCTTTTCAGAATCAAACTTAGTAGATCTCCCTGTTAATTCCTTTGTTCTCCATCTGTACAAAAAAGTTTATCCCAACACAGTATGATAAAATTTTGGACAATCCCTACTGTCCAGCTGCAGTCCATCCCTAACAGGTAATTAAAAATCTCTGTTGACAGTTGGATGTTGGATAATTTTGCTAAGTTAAATCCACATCCATCTGATCCTTCTGGTGTGATTGAAATTCCCTTGGTTTACTACAGATTTATGATAGACAACTGCACATGAAAATATCCATGTTCTTTCCTCTTTTTTCCATGACCTTGAGACTATCAAGATGACTATTTTTCCTCACATCTTGGACTATTTTGGTGTAGGCATCCTTTTATTCACACCTCATTTTCCTTCTTTTCTGCCAGTCAGTCCTTCCTAAACAAAATCTGCGCTTGTTTGTCTTAACTGTGATTCTGTAGTGGCACTTTGGGGTCCTTCTGGTTTTAGTCAAATTGCCTACGGCTTCCTGTGAGCTTGTGATGTCACCTCCACCTCCAAGCCCCTCTTCCATGCCCTCCTCCTTGTGAGATTAGCAGATCCTGGGCCAAAGCATCTCGCTCCTGCCCTGAGTGGTGAACTCTACCCCCGTGCTTAACAATGCCTTGGGAAGCCCCAGGCAGAGACTGGGGCAAAGCAGTGAGCAGCTTCATGGCTTTGCACAGAATTGCAAAGACATCCCTTCAACTCACAAGCTGCATCAGCCTGGATGCTTAACACAAGTATATATAGACTCAGAGAAGCATCTTATTTTCTGTAATTTCCTTTTATCCCCACCCTAAAGAATACAAGAGAGTAAAACTTAGCCATGTTTGGTGTATACTCAGAGGAGCACCCTTCATGGAACTGAAGTGCACATAGAAAGAGGAACATAGGTCATCTTAAAGAAAGTGCATCTCAAAGCTAAGCAACCTGATTCTAGGGGAATGCGGCTTTTAGCTTTCAAATTAGTACCATACATCTGATATAGCACACTTGGAGCAGAGGTGTCCTCAAAACCCTACAGCGGGTCTAAGCCTCAAAGAAGGATGCTCCAATAGGCAGCCCTAGGAGATCAGTAACGCTATGGTGTTCCTTTGGCTTTCACAGCTGAGAGATGCCCCAGAGATGCTCTCAGAGTCAGCAGAACAGGAGATGTACTTTCTCGTCAGAACCAAACACTTGCTAATTCTTCATCTACATATTCTTAATAATGTTCTCATATAGCTCTGTTTCCAAAATTGAAATCAGGAGCGTAGTGCATTGATGCACTTAAAGCATTTTTTTTTTTTAATGCTATTTCAGGTTTTGAGGCTTCAAATAATGCTGTCAGCACAAAGTACATTTCTTTCCCAGAAACTCCTCCAGAAATCTTAATAATACACAGTTATAGAAGAATCCTTTTAGTGCCTAGAAACCAAGACAAATTTGGAGTACCTTAGCAGCTGGAATGTGTTTCCAACCAACCTGTTAAAAGTCTTTTGAAGGGTAAAAGCATCAAGGGCCAAGACATGGAAAGAGTCATTCCAGTGAGACACTAACCAGTGCCTTCTGGCAAAGGACAAGTGATAGAGACACAGTCCAGGACTGTAGGAATCCCCATGTTGTCACAATCTATAAACAAGTAGTTTTGGGAAAGTTTCCAGGGTTCCTTGCCACTTTCATATCATCCGCACAAGTTGCCAGGAGAGACTTCTCTTTTTCCAGTGCCTATCAACACACAACATATGTCCCAGCTTCTTTGCCATGTGAAATTGTGATAGTAATCAGTCAGTCTTATACCCCATGGACTGTTTTGTGTAAGCATGACATGAAACATGTCATGTGGATTAAGTAAAGGGCAGTAGATAACCCATAAACTTCTACAAACACTCAGGACAGTACTGGCTGACCAGAAGAGCTACTTCTGGGTGGGGAAAGAAGATGCCCCACAGTTAAGTGATCTGTACTTTTTTCAGACTTTAGTGCATTTTAGCAAGGGTTTAACCACCCTCTGTAAGCATGATCTTTTCAAAAGAGCAAACCTATTAATTGACTTTTCTAGGTCCTGCTTCCTATAGGAAAACTTTTTCATGATTATATGATACAAGTGCATCTATTGGTACTAACCAGGACATCAGGTAGACATTGAGTCATGAAGCCATCATAAACCACATAATCATCAGCATAGCTCATAATTAAATTATTATCCTGGATAGAGCCATTTTACCTTGCATCATGAAAACAATCCTGACCTGCCAATCGTACCATATCAGAGACAGGAATTTTTCCTAACCTTAAGTAAGAATTTACTCAACTAATATGCTTTAAACAAATATTTGTATCTGCTCACACCAAAGAATCACACACATTCAATCTCATAGTGAGAAAGTCTGAAAATATATCAGATATTGTAAGAATTTTGGTCAGAAAGAAATTTTAAGTACTAACCAATATTACAGTATTTTTAAACCATAATTTAACATGGATATTAAAATAACTCACAAACTAAGCTAAGTATTTGGATTTTATCTTAAAAAAATTAAAATCAATGTTTCTAGTAACTTGACCTTCTTCACCTCAGCAAAAACACAATGGCATGGAAATGCAAGCACAATTTTAGCTATAATACCACTACTGTTTCACTACTAGTTGTGCTTGCAGTAGAGACAGCTGGCCTATGGACTGAGAGTGGTATGTAAAGTATATTTTATTTTCTAAAGCATAATGAACAACCACGAATACGGTTCTTTAGTTTTGACCTTTAAACCATCACCGACATCAGTAAATATCATGCACCTCATCTTCTGAGGCCACAAAATACATTCAACTGAACAGTCTAATAAAGGACTTTGAGATTAGCTGTGAGTGCAAGAACTCCTCACACGCTTGTACTCACATAATATATGTACTGGGTTCAGCAGTAGCAGTCATTTTTCTCCTTCTTAGTAGCTGGTGCAGTACTGTATTTTTGACTTTCAGCCTGGGAACTACGCTGATAACACCGATGTTTTTAGTTGTTGCTCAGGACTGTTTACTCTGACCAAGGACTTTCTGAGTCTCATGCTTTGCCAGAGAGGAGGGGAAGCCAGGAGGAAGCAGAGACAGGACACCTGACCCAAACTAGCCAAAGGGAT
>JANHGB010024164.1:0-12603 GCA_026283785.1 Coracopsis vasa | reverse complement strand
TCTACATGCTCAGGAAATCCATGATGCTAGAGGAGCTGGTGCTGGAAAACAGCAGGTTGAAAGCATAAGCAAAGGCAATGCAGGGGGATGAGCAGGGTCTCAGCAGCCTGGTGGTGGTCTCCTCACATACATGGAGCAGAGAGGTCCATGTACCTCTGTGCTAGGGGGGGTGTTGGTACCTATCCCCTCCAGAACATGAAGCTTGCTGGGAGCAGAGACCCTGGAGGCCAGCAAACACCACCCACCCTTGGAGATGCTCTGCTTTCTCCTGCTGGCTCCTCAGATGGAGATGGTTCTGCCATGGGGGCAGGAGCTGATGGCACATCCCCAGAAGGATGCGGGGTTGTTTGCCATGTGTCCTGGAGGTGGCTGTACTCTGATCAGATGAATGACCCTTCTCCCCACAGGGACTTTGCACAGAGGATGGCCCAGGCACTCAGCAACCATCCCGACTCTGTCCTGCACACAATTAACCTTGATGGCAACCAGCTGGAAGACAGAGGTACCCAACTTAGAATCACAGAGTCAGCCAGGTTGGAAAAGACCTTTAAGATCCTCAGGTCCAGCCTTTACCCGAACACTGCCAAGTCCACCACTAAACCATGTCGCTAAGGGTCTCATCTACACGGGTTTTTAACGCTTCCATGGGCAGTGATTCCACCACTACCCCTCACAGCCTCTTCTGATACCTGACCGCCCTTGCAATGAACAAATTGCTCCTAATACCCAATTTAAACCTCTCCTAGCACAGCTTCAGGCTATTTTGTTTTGTCCTATCACTCGCTGCTTAGGAGAAGAGACTAGCCACCTCCTGGCTCCATCCTCCTTTCAAGTAGTTGCAGAGAGTGATAGGGTCTTTCTTCAGATTAAACACCCCCAATTCCCTCAGCTGCTCCTCATCAGACTTGTTGTCCAGACCCATCACCAGCTCTGTTGCCCTTCTCTGGTCCCACTCCAACAACTCAGTATCTCTTGTAGTCACCCTCCCACAAACACTCCTCTGAAAGGGTGAGGGGCAGCTGTGCAGAAATCACACATTCAAAAGGAATTAACAGCAGTAGGTGCCCTGGGTTACCACTGCCACACAGGTGACCTTTTGCTCTCAGGCCCGTGCTTTGTGTCCCCAGCCACGTGTCTTTCTGATGGTGCCTTCTGTTGTCACCCCACCTCGAGTTCTAATTTCAAGAGACATCTTCTGTTAAAAAGCACTAAACATCACTTCTACTATTACAGATCACATTCCTTATGGGCGTAACAGCAAAACCTGATCTGCTTTGCTCTTCAAGAGCACTTTTCCAGTTCATTTCGGGATCTGCACTGGGGGCTGCTGCCTTACTTCCTTGTGTTATTAAACATCTAGTGAAGTTTAAGCACTTGATCCGTTTGGTATGGGGACATCAGTGGCCTTCAAGAAGAACAGTTTTCTGTGGAAACACAGGTTACATTTCTCAAAAATAACTCAAGATTTGGATCCTGAATGTAATTTTCCAAGGTGGTTGAAACTCCCAAGCACCTCACAAGGTACCTTTGAAGTGGAATTTTAGAACACTCAAGGTATGAGCCAGTCATCACCACTCACACCAGTCAAGAGAACTGACATTTTAAATGACCTCCTCTTTTTCTCCCAGCACTCTCTTTGAGTTTCTTCTCCCCAAATACTGTCATTATTTGGGGGCTCTTTATTTTGGCCTTTTTTATATGAGTACCTTTTAGAAATAAGCTGAAAATTAATCTCAAGCAGAGTCTCCACGCAGGTTGATGGATCTCTACCAAGTTCTGCCCCAGCAGAGCTGCAGACCATTGAGGGAAAGAAACCTCAGAGATCTGTCACACTCAGCTGTTGCCCTTTGCTCATCAGCTGCCAACAGCTCCCTCCCACGCTGAACTTTGGCTTTTCCAACAGGTCTGGGCCATATCAACAGATATCAATAGTCTCATCTACCCCAGGGCCACAGTCTCCAGCACTGATGGCCCAAGGCAGCATCATCAGACGGTGAGGAGAACAGTCTGGTGTTTGTAGCCGAATGGTCTTGTTTTTAATGAGATATGTATCAGTAACCCAGACACTGTGTACCTCTCAGGAAGCACGTTTGAAGCTATCTGAGGCCTCAAATGCCAAAGATTTTGCATAAGGTCATGAAAAACTGGCTCATCCCTACAGGGTTCTGCCAGTTCCTAAGGTGTTTGTTTTCCATCCAGGAAAAACTGGTTCTTCCACCAAAAGAAACCCTAAAAAAGATCATTTTCTTGAAACCTCTTTCAGACTATAAAAGTGCTCATCTCCTTCCTATTTAGGGACCTCTGCTATACAAGTTTTGAAGGTAGAAAGGTAGAAAGATCTCTATCCCTAGATGAATAGATTCACAGGCTAATTCAATTAGCATGGCTAGACAGATGCTTTGCTCCAGGTGGATGCTGTAGTGAGTTATAAACTGGATGGATAATCTAAGAGACTTCTCAGTAGGAGAAAAGAGTGTGTCTCTCAAAATACTTGAGTATATAGAATTATGGCAGGAGTAGTCTTAAAATTCACTAATATATATATATTTTATATATAAATAAAGTATATAGGCAGCTTTTGCCTGCTCTAGGTTAGGTGCTAAAGGCAGCAAAGCTCTGAAAACTCATACAAATCACCAAGTGTGTATCTGGAGACCAAGTAAACTTCTGCACATGCTATTCCAGTTACCAATATTCCAGTTGATGCTTGAATATATATAATATATTTGAATACCATCATGCATCTTGATCATGTCAGACATCCTGTTGGAAGAGTTTGTCAAGGCTGAGGAAGCAGATATAATGCTTGTCTGTCACAAGGAAAACAGCTGCTAGAAAAATTTGACTCTAACACTAATTATCTGAAACATCTGGCTGGTTGGTTTACTGCAGCAGAATACAATTATCAGTCACATTTCTGTCCAGAAGAGACAGAATGCCTGGATATTTTCCACTTCTTTATGTTATATACTTGCCCTTCCTGCCTTTAGTAAAATTTCTCCTGGATTGCTCTGATGAGAGAAAGAAGGAGGGTTGTGCATCTCCACTCAAGTATGTCAGTAGACCTGAGTTTGCTTTCTGCTACCTCTCAGCATACCCCATTCCTGAGAGATCTCAGTAGAGTGCTTCAGGAATGGGCAAGTGACCTGTTCAGACTTAACAGTTAATTACTGTTATACCCAAATGGTTTTTCTGATCTAAATTGACCCAGCTTTAACTACTAATGTGTGGGATACTGATGTTCATGGATTATCATTAGCCCAGAATGAAAAGAGACTTCGCAGTTAGAACAGTCCCTTTTCCTTAGGGCTCAGTAGTTTTGCCAATGCAATTCTCAGTTAATTCCACCCCTTCTAAGCATTACTTTTTCCCCCACAGAAACTTGTATTAAATTTCTTGCAGATGCCTTGTCAGAGTTTTATAAGCACTTGAGCATCCATATCTGGGAGGCAACGCTGCCATCGATAAGATTGGACACAATAATCTTTAACAAGTCACCTACTCTGAGACAGTCTCCTTAATATCTTGTCTGCTGGACATCTCCTTGCTTAGTACCTTTGGGCCACCTCAGCAGCTGGAGTTTTATCCATCTGCCTCCATCCCAAAACATTTTTCTGCTTGGATTCATTGTTTTCTTTTGTTTGTGGCTAATCTTACTGAGAATTAGCTATATAGTCAGGTGTTTTGATACAAGCATAACTTTCTTCATCCGCATCTAGAATCAGTGCCTGTGGTAGATGGGGTTCATGGCTAGCACAGAAGAACTAAGGGAGAGCTATGAAGGATGAGGACCTTAGCGAAGCACTCGATCTCTTACACATCAAGGGGCAAAAGTATAAACTTCAAAAGAAGATCTAAGCTTAACCATCATCACTGTTGGCTACAGGAGGAGGGACAGCAGAGGATGATTTTCCTTAAGCAGAGCCGGTGGAAACCTTTCCTGTGAAATGTGCTAAAGCAAGCAGCTGATCTGTGTCATTAGGCATCTCTACAATTGCCATTGGAATCAGATTCCCAAACCTCCTGGACATATTTTACAGTTCAGGGAGCTAATGCGTGCCTCATCCAGCACAACTTCACTGGAGCAGCGGTACCTGCTCTTACTAAGGATGCAGCAGAGAAAAACAAGGACAAGTGCTAAGAGAAGATGATGTTCTCACAGGAGACATATTGGTCCTGTGGTGTATATTAAAACCAACAAAAGCAGTGCTGCAAATGTAACCATTATCTTCTCACTGCTCTGGATATTTTCTACAGGGTGATTTTGTATTTCACTGCTCTCCTTTACACTGCTGTAGGTCAGGAGCAGCTATTAGAGTCTGACACTCACCCAAATGTCTGTGTCCTCACCCTTCCCCATGGCTATGGTTTTATGGCAGGTGGTTATGAGCGCAGTGTTAGGGTTTCTCTCCTGCCCTGTGGCCCTGGGTGCCAGCCTAGCTGCAAATCACACTTAATCTGGTGTAATTGCAAGAATAACTGAGGAACATCATCTCAAGAGCCAGCTCGGGGGCATGCTTGCTTCAGTGTGCTGGGTTGACACTTGTTCTGCCCCTTAGTCTGGCAGAGTAGCTGCTTTCATGTGGCTGTGGGGATGTCCTGGTGCTACATTAGGTGCTGGAAAATAATATTCCTGAGGCTGGCATTCTGCTGCATTCATGAAGTTAAAAATCAGGCACAGCTGTCTGTGATACCACCCTCAGACTACACCCATTTGGGTTTCTTTCCAGGACAATGCAGTCACGTTGAGGCCAGCTTTCATTTGCTTTAAGCCACTTGGATGAAAGAAAAGCTCATGTGCTGCCAAAATGGATTTGCATATAGCATAAATCATGTCCCCTCAGCACCAACACACCCCCGGCTGTTGCATTTGTCTGAGGGAAGGCTTATGTATTAAGAAAATGAGGAGTAACTTCAGATATGTTCAAAGAGCAAGGAAGAAAATATAAATAAATAAGAAACCCCAGGACTGTAGCCAAGAGGGTTTTCCTCAGGATGGCTTTGAAATTCTGTTTGGTGATTCTCTTGTGTAAAACCCTATGGATCATTTGGTACAGGAGGAAGGTGACAGGAAAGGGGTTTAATCACCTACCAGTGTAGAATGGGGGTGTAAGAGTGCACACGAGCCAGGGTATACAGTAGTAAGGAGGGCTGAGCCTGGGACAGCTTGTGGATGTATCAGCAGCTGTCATTTCCAAGCTACCATGATGCTAACAGGTTTAATGCAATTTCTTTCTATAAACACTCCCGATTTTACTGCCTTGCTATTTTGAGTCCTGCTGGAGACTTGGACTCATTAAAAAGGCATTTCCTTCAGACAAGCTGATTAGATAGCTGTTCCTTCCCCAAGATGATGAAAGGCTGGAGAACACCTCACTGAAGCTAAAAATTGCAGAGAATTAAGACACATTAGTGTAACAAGAGGTGCAAGTTCACCTTGAAATCTAACACTACGAAAACAGCTAAAAAAGAGAGGAGAATCTCAAATGTCCACAATCTACATTTCATAAACCTGGTTCCTAACCTCTAATTATGGTTCTCCCAAATAAACCAGACTCCTATCTGAAGGCAGCTGAGTAATCTCTAATGTCATTGAGTCCACAAGACATGAAGGCATGAGATACTTTTACAGGAGAACTAAGCACCCAGCAGGATCATGGTCTAAATGGAAATCAGAATGACTTTTGAATTAAAGCAATGTGATTTAGCAAACACAGTATAATTGTGGAGTACCTGCAAATATTGACATCAGCCTCACACCTCATTCAGTAGGAAAGTTAATTTGCAGAATGAGAAAATGAAAAGCAAATTGCTGGACAATAGACTACCACTTTCCTGTTAATCAGCGTCTCATAAAGTGATGTTTGTCCAAACTGTAAGTCAATATACAGTGAAAATATTTAATTTCTTTATTGTAAGGGTGAGACCTTGAAGGTCTGAATCTCAAAGATAATTCTATTTAGTCAATAAAAAATAAAAAAGGGAATGTTATCTGTTTGCATTTTACAAACCAATGTGCATTTCTGAAACAACAAAGATACCCGTGGTACGAGCAACTTATTACAAATGTTCTGCTTTCCTGTCACTGTCACACTCTGGAAAACATTCTTGGCCAGACTCATCTGTGGCTGATGATGCAGCAGAAGGCAATGTTCCCTGGAGTCAATAAGTATCTGTCTTCCAGGTGGTGGGGTAGTACAAGGATTGATGGTGACATCTTTTGTGTAGGAAGTTACACCAAGCTCTCACACAGTCGCTGTTGCTAATGACACATGGACGCTTCTGCCCAACTCTGAGCATTAGTTGTAGTGAGTCAAGCCCAAAGTTCGTTCCTGGGATTTAATTTTGACCCCCTACTTTTGGTTATTTTTTGTGTTAGCTGCACACAATTTAGTTCCTTCTATGTGCTTCCACCTCATAACTTCCTTTAAGAGCAAAATGCAGCAGAGCATTTATATGATAGTTTGTGAAGTGCTTTGGATCAAGGCGGCTATAAGCACTGTGTAAGCAAGTGGAATTCCGGCACTGCATAGTTGTGCCCTGATGCTTCTTGCTAGATAATAACTTAACAGACCCGATGCTTGTAAATCAAACTGTCTCCTTAATAAAGAAACTGTTTACAGAGGTACCCAAAGGCATCTTGAAATCTGTCCATGAGTGCACAGATATCCCAGGGAGCCTTTTATTTACTGTCCAGACTATATTCTCTGTGGATCTTGCACTTTTGCGTGAGCACTTTCACTCTACCATTCATGCTTGCTTTATTCAATGCAGTCATATTTTTTCCTCTGGACGTTGTGTGCAGCATGTATCTGTCTCATGATACTAGTTCCTGGGTTTATTGAAATTACTGGTGTGTCTCTTTGCAGAATAGATCTTATTAACTTTTCCAAGCTGGTAAAACTCCGGCTTCGGGCTTTGCTGGATTAGCTGAATCTTCCCAATAGAAGTGATTTTCCTGTGTGTTTTGTGGTGAATTTGCAGTGCTAAAGTCTCTATAATACACACTGCAGTTGCAGAAGAAAGACCTGCCATATGCCACTGTGGAGGATGTTACTTCTGTGAAGCTAAGGTAAGGGTTGAACAGTTTGAAGTTAAATACTGATCAGATGACAATTCCAATAGTGGCCTATGCTGTCAATAAGAGAATCAAGACAATTTGCAAAGACAAAGTAGGACCAGTGCAGACAGAAGAGGAGCTGCATTGACAATAGTGCGATGTTGCACAATAGCTTCTCAAAACACAAACAGCTTCCACAAAACAGCCTATTTGTATTGCCTCTTTTTTTTTTAGCCAGAACTGAATTCTCTTGCCCCTTCAACTGATGCATGAGGCAGTTCAATTCAATAGCTTCTGCTTCACAGCAGCTAACAGTACTGTTGGGTGTTACCTTATATACTTATGTAATTTCAGTTGAGCTACCTTGATGTAAAAGAACACCTTTTTGTCACCAATGCCTTCAGGTACCATAAGGTCAGTCATGATCTTTTGGACTGGACACATATCCATGAGTTGAATAGTTATCTTTTGGGTTCATATTAATAAGCCACAATGTGCCTTTGAAAACCAGCAGCAGTCTGAGTATACAGTCTTTTGGCAAAAATAAATGTTTTTCTTCTGTTTTGTACTCTGGACTGTAAAAGCCTGTAGTAACTGATTTTCAGCACTCCTGGCAGCCTTTGGTCCTCAAAAGGTCTGTACAGAGGCTATGGAAAACAAGTAGAAACCCCAAGAAAGGAGTTGGATTTAAATCATTTTCTTCTGGAGAACACTGATTAACCCTTACTCTGTTTTATTGGTTCAGCTTTTAGAATTAACAGGATCTCTAAATTACTCTAGGTCTGTGAAACCATGTGAAACTACACTGTTTATAACAGCCTTTTGTAATAAATAATGCCTGAGTATACTAACTGATACTTAATACGTATCATCTGGTGTAAACACTTAAATCAAGTGTGAGGGGAACCCTTACTAAAGTCACTGCAATAGACTGGCTGAAGACCTTGCTGCAGATTTCCCATAGATCTGTAGGCAAGCTATAGCCAAAAAACATCTGTGTCTTGATGCATCTTTTGCATGGTTAAGGTCTTAGAGGCAGGAACTTCCCCTTACAAAGAATCCTTACAGTGTTTGGTATGAAGGAGTCTAGTATCTCTGAAGTAATGATAACAATGCAGGATGGAGGAATGCAGGGGAGAGGGGAGTTGTTGACTTCGCTGGAACTTAGATAAGTCAGTGGAAGATAGAGAATGTACTTGCTCTCGAACTGACCTCCAATATGAGAACAGGGCAACGCAATGGAAGGTCAGAGAATAAAAACAAGACATTTGATAGCACCTCGTAAGGCAGCAAAGTGTTGCTTTACTTCACCTTGGAATAAGCAAGGCCATCAGGGAAAATAATGCCCAGTTCACTTCCTGTAAAGCTAACAGAGCCCACATTTTTAGTTGCTGTAACAGAACAACTCTCCTATGAACCCCTCACAGAAAAGGCAGGATGTGGGAGAGGAAGGTGTTATTAAAGGAGCTTTTGTGAGCTTGTTATCTGGAGGCTTCTCAAACACAGCCTCATCTGATGCTAATTCTAGAGTGTTTAATGAGCATGAAGGAAACGGAGCAAAATGCAGAGCAGCAGCAAGGAGAGGAAAAGCCTGACAGGTTCTTAACGTTCTATCCCTGCTCCACTTTTCACTGCTATTTTAAAAAGAAAATAATTGGGTTACAGGAAGTATCCTGAAAGCTCTCCATGAATGTTTGCTGTTTAGGAAGACCTGCAGGTGAGCCCTCAGTAGTTATTTTTCATTGAGAAAGAGTTTCTATCTCCTACATTTCTGTAGTATGAAAAGTTGTCCACAATCCAAGAATGACATTCTGCTAATGTTGATGGTGAAGTGGTGAAGGTTTGGATGTTAATTCTTATCTCACAGCAGAAAATGGGATGGAGAGTTCAAATGGATTAAAAGATAACTAATTTCTCACTGCGCATTTAAATTTGTCTCTCCCGTAGATTAAGAAACCAGTCCCAGCTTCTTATGTTTATGGTAGGACATCTAGAGATGGGATTCAATCCCCCACTAAAATCTAATCTCCACCATGAGGAAACCATATACCAGACAAGAAAGTTACAGACAGCACCTAACCCAAAGAAAGAAATGACCCTGAGACATTGTTTTCGGAGATATTCCCTGGAGTTTAGTGGGATTTGGTACTATAAAGGCACCACAACCAATATTGCCACCACAAGGAGGGGAACTATGTCCCATTGCCTACTCTAGCTTTCGTATGATCCTGCAATGTAATTTCTGCTACTGATGTGACTGGGAGCTCTGTGATAATGGCAACAACTTGTAAATAGTGTCAACCTTTGCATCTATACCTTAGCTTCATTTCTAACTTTCAAAGTCTTTTCTAAAAACTTCCTAACTATCAATTACCAAGGATATGTTTGGCTGCATAATTAGGATGAAGGACAGTTATTCAGAAGGCGACTGTTATTTTTATATATCTATTGTAATACAAAACTTCCTTGTAAATCAATCATAAATGTCATGTCAGTGATTTATGACCAGTATAAAGAAACTGAGAGATGGCTTTGAATGCAGATTTTGTTACAAATTACTTCCTTGAATTTTGTCCTAAATACAAGCATTTACTATTATTAATAGTCTGTGCACATCACAGTGAAGCAAAATGGAGCACAACTCCTTAAGACAACCAGTGTACTTACTCAAAACTTTCTTGCATAACTTCCTCCATGTGGACATATATTATTAATCTTTTGACAAGGAGAAGGATCTTGATTCTTCCCTCTCTTAGCACTAAATGGAAATGCAATTCTGGAACAGAGCACTGACATTGCACATATGCAAAGGAGGTGAGAATCAAGGTCTTTAAAAAAACCTTGGCTTTGATAATATTCAACTTTGTGGACTTACACAGATTGCAGCAGCGCTGAACTGATCCATTGTAGACCGAAGCTCTAGAGACAACACCCTCCTGAATACAAAGTCTGAGTCTCTGCTCTCCTCTTACTGAATATTCATTTACCACCTGGACAACACAACACAATAATGATCATTCAGGAGGGTGATTTTCACTGCGGTCATTCAGCTGTATCAGCATGCCTTTTCTTGATCAAGTTGAATGAACTAATGCTGTTGTTTGCTCGTTACCAGATCTGATCAAAGTATTTCTAACATATTTTCCTCCTGTTGTTTTTTTGCATGGGAGATGTTTTCCCCATAATAAATACACATATTTCTGTGAGACTCAGCTTTTTATGTAACCTTTTACTAAAAGCAGTGAGTTTTGTTTCCTTGACTTTCTGTCAGAATTCTTCTTTCAGTAAGTAAAAACTCTGACGAAGATTTTAATACCTTTTATCTTTTTTTATCTCTCTGTTTATCTGGGAAGCTCAATACAAATGTAAAAATATGTCCATTTTGAGCTTCAAAATGGAAACTGAGACATCACCATTTTTGTCAAATTGCTTTCTCTATCTTGTCTAATTAGCCAGCTGGAAGAGCAGAATGTCTCTTACAGCTCCTTGTGTGTTCTGAATTAGTGTAATACTGCCGACATTACCACGTTTTTCACATCCTACTGAGCTTTTTGTGGTTTTAGGTTTCCTAATAGAAGCATTAGAAGGGCACATTTACAAGCTTGCCCTGATTTATGAGTGTGTTTTATTGGACGGGAGATTAAATTGTGGTGGGTTGGATCTGTTTGGGTTTCCTCGATAACCTCTGATTAGTTTTAATACAGGTAGCCCTCACAGTATATCAAATGTCTCAGCTGGTCTACAGCGAAGTAAGGCTGTGACTGGTAGGCAAGCTTTCCTCATATGGTAACTCATTAAACCGAGGAGGTTATTTACGATGTTTGCAGTCCCCCCAGCTGATGGTGTCATTTGAGGAATCTCAAATGCTCCATGTAGAATGGAGCGAAATATTTGATAGTTCACAAGTGACTCATTAAGATCTGAACAAGTTCAAAATACACTTTCCTTAGGAAAGCTCGCTGGGTGATGAATGTGAGCATCACTGGGCAAGACTTAGATACTGCCCAATGTTTGCAGAGCATTTGAACCCAGTCTGAAAGAGGAAATTTACAGCAGCAGTTTGGTCAGTCCGTCATCGTTCTGTTATTTAGCATCTGCAATATATTGCATTATACTTCTTTCTAGCATGCTTTGGTGTCCATGCTAATAAAGTATCAGTGCTCAGATACACCCCTTGAATTCATTCACTATCCTGCCATTCTTAACAACTCACGACTGTACTGTTGTATTTACACTTCAACAGAAAAAACAACCCCCAAATCCCTCTGTGTCCCCTTCTGTGCTGGCCTGCCTCTCCTGAGCACCTATACAGCCATGCCAAGGGACTACTGGCCATTCTCTTTGTGGTATGTGTTTATTGTCACTTGGATGTCTAGTCCATCACTCAGCTGGCAAGCAATCTGAGATGAGGTCTTTACTCATGTTTTCTGTTAAGTGGCTAGCGCACAGGGGAGGCAGAGGGGGATATTAAATAATAATGACAATAATGATACATCTGATAGAGTTCAGTTCCGCTTTAGCACTAAATGGAAAGCTGAAAGCCTCCCTATGGATCTTCTCCATCTCAAGCACCAATGATTGTAACAGATGCATCAGTTTTTAAATTAATGACTTGCATGATAAATAATACTGATACATGTGTTTAGGAAATCTGTGCCCAACTGGCATGTTTTGATTAGGTGCCAATGATGACACTGTCACGTCTGTAACATAACTCATTAAATGTATAGATGCGATCTAGTCTTTTAGTTGGAACGAGACAACAAAGATCTGTTAATATGGTGCATGTCCTTCACCTCCAACTTCATAAGAATATTATGAAATAAAAATAAAATCAGTGAGCAAAAGGACTTTTAAACCACTTGCAAACAGCAAAAGATTAGTAAAAACCAAAACAGGAATGAGGAAACACTGAAGATGGAAACCACTGATCCATTTAAACACAGATGAAATGATTTGTCAATGCACTGGAAAGAAATATTAAACAGATACAAGCTATTAATTTCAACCTGAGGGTCAGCCTGGGAGTGTGAGTAGCATGTAAGGTTCAGGTTAAGCCTTCACAGCGGGGAGGATCTCACCATAAATCACAGCTTCTTACTCTTCTGGGGGATGTTAATACAGCTCATGTAATAACTAGAAAATGCTTTGAACAGACGAAAACATTTATAGAAAGGAAGGACAGACTGGAAGGTGGAAAGAGTTAAAAAATTACAAGGAAAGCTAGCAATGGTAAAATTAGAATGCAGAAATATTGATCTCTCTCATTTATTTCTCTACAGGGGGAGGGCATTGAGAGGTGAGATTGGTCTCGATGAAAAATACTGTCTGTGCTATTAGAGCTTCTCATGGGAGCAGAGACCTTCCTGCTCATAAGCCAGCATCTTATATTGCAAACTCCCTGTGGGCTGGAGTCTCCTGGTCATTTTTTATGTCTGTATGCTGTCAGCAAAACGGGTCCCTGAAACTGGTACAGAACACTCAGTCAGGTACCCCAATCACAGCATCTCACGGTGTGAAGTTGTGCTGTTTTGTAATCAGTA
>JANHGB010024163.1:0-21679 GCA_026283785.1 Coracopsis vasa | reverse complement strand
AGTGCCGGAAAAAATTCCCCCCCGTCAAGGAGGTGAGGGGCGGGCTGGGCTGAGCCGGGCAGGGCCGGGCCGGGTTGGGGGGAGCGGCGGTGATGCTCTGGGGGGCTTCACTCTCCGCGGAGCCCCGCCGGAGCGGAGGCTGCCGGCGTACCCTCCGCCCGGCGCCACTCCCGGGGAGGTCTGTCCTCCATGGCCGCGGGTTGCCGAGCGCTGTCTGTGCTGAGACATGGTTTTGCCTGTCGTGTCTGTCTGGGGGTTGTTGACTCTAATGCGTTACCGAGGCACGGGCCTCGGGCCGGGCTAGTTTACCCCGCGGAGTGGGGCTGGGGAGACAGAGCATCTCTTGACAGGGGCAAGATGGGAACAGCTCCGCTTCGCCCCCAGCGCTCTCCCGGGAGAAGAGGCAAAGTTTGGCTCGGCTGTCTCGGCATCGCCTCATGGAACTCCCCAGCGGCGGGCTCGGTGCCGAAGGTCTGGGCGCCCCGGCGGGCCGGCAGCCTGAGGGTGCATGATGGGCAGCGCGGCGGTGGTGGCTGCCAGTGGCCGAGGAGGGGCAGCCCCTCCTGGGGGGGAACGCTGCGAACCTCTCAGGGCGCCGCCAGGTCTGCCTCTGACCCGTGGAACGAAGGCACACGGTTTGTGAAGTGTGGCTCCCGACTCGGCGAACCCTGTTTTCCACTGTTGCACATCTGTGCCTGCTGGGATTAACTCTGTGTATTGCAGGCGATCTGTAGCGTACCCCGTGGTTTTGGGGTTATGTGGCTTTCCAGGGGTATGGTGAGAACTGAGGAAGCTTGGCAAGCGCAGAAGTTTAGGTTACTTTATTCTCCTTTTAAGAAAAATCCATGAATAAACTTATGCCAGTAGGATTGTATGTTTTATTTTTCAAACCTCAGTTTTACTTTGTGTGCAGCTTGAGACTTCAGTAATCTTGATGAGCAGGATTACTTTAATTGGAGGGCAGTCAGTTTTTCTCTCTAATTGAAAGTATCCATTTTAACCGTGTGTTTCTCTAACGTGTCGGTTTGACTTTCACTACTAGTAGTCTACTACTTTCCGTTTTAAAAAATGTGGGGTTTTGATGCAATAGTGGAAGGAAAATACGAATATATCAACTCAGATTAAGCTGCAGAACTAGAAGGGGGCCTTGGAAAACGTGGTAAAGACTTTGTCAGTTTGGGAGAAAGGAATTGCATATGTAATGTGACTTTAGTTCCAGCTAATGGTAGCATATTCAATGTTGTGTGAAGTAGTATGCGCTTTAACAAATTAATTGAAGCTAAATGATTATGCTTGTTTTGAAGGGCATGAAGTGACACACTGTAGCAGAGCATGGTATATACGATTGTAGGTTGCAGAGGAATGCCAGAGTGTTTGAGAAATGTGTGTGGTCACAGAAAAACAAGAGGAGTTTGTGATCAGCTCTGAGAAATTGAGTGTGGTAACAAGTAAATAAGAAAAAGTTGTGGTCAGTGGAACAAAAATCTCTGTATGTTTTGGAGGAAGGCGGGGGTGCTGCTTCCACTTTCTCCTGTGTGTTACTATGGGACTCTGAGTAAGTTGCTTGGTCTCTGAACAAGTTTATCCGCTGTGTTAATGTTTACTTCCTTCAACATCTATCTACAAAGGAGGTGGACAGTGTAATTTTTAAGCCAGTATTTTGAGTAATGTTTCATTATGTTTGCCACGCTGAAGTTTAGAGTAACTACTGTGTGTGCAGTTCTTGATACTTGTTCAGCATGTTTGTTGTATTCTTGTGTAAGTACAACTTTTGCATTGTTCCCTTTTACATCTCAACAGCAATTTGCATAGCTTCCACAAAGCTTAACAGAGTTTTCCAGTTTCCTAGAGTTTGGGTGGGTTTGTGGAATAGCGCTGGAAGCTGTTTTTAAGGAAGTGGGACTCTTTCTGCTGGGAGTTGTGGTCTTTGTAAGAGAGGTCTGAGGTGAGAGCAGTCCTACAGTAGAATGTGTGGTACAGGCAGCGGAAACGATCTTGCTTCCTCACTTCTGGAAGCCATTTTTTTGTTCTAGTTTCAAAGGAAACTGCTGCCCTTTTCTGTCAAATCTCAATTGCTAAATAGGTATTTTAATCACATGCATTTGGTCTGATCATGATTAGATTTGGCTACAGTGATCAAAGGAATGGCATGTTCTTCTTACTGATTTGGAACAGCACCAGCTTTTTAAACCATGTCTTAACACAGGCTTCTTAAAACAAATTCCTAGTACTTATAATCTCATTGGTTTACTTACAGTGTAAAACTAGACTATCCTCATCACTACCACATGCGTTGTAACTTACAGGGTTATTTTGCAGCTGTTGTGTATGCTTCCGTGTCACTTAATAAATTTATCGTACTGTGATAGAGGTATTGAAAGACTCCTAGGCCAAAATTGTAAGCTGTGTCGTAGGTTGTTAGATTGTAATTGTTAGATTTGATGGGTACTCTATGAAGGTAAACTACTCCTAATAATATTTCAAATTTCTGATGTAATATAAAATTTTGCTCACAGCTATTCATCATCAGCCATTTCTAAAATGATTTGTCTTTTTTTTTAATTATTATTTTTGTATTAATACTGTTAAAAATTTGCAAAATGAATTTGCCCTGTCTGTGGGGTCCTGCAGACTGTGCGACCTCAGTTAAAACCTGGAAGTAAGATCTTAAACTCTTACTGGAAATGGAACTTGGAATCCTTTGGTGTTTTAAGCACTTTCATCTCATATTTTTCTATTTTTTTTTTACTTCTGAGTCTGCAAAGCTTTCTTAGTAGGTGACATTTATGTGGAAATCATGTATTTGTAAGTCCAGTCACTTACAACAGTGGATTCTGATTTTTTTGCTGACTTTTTGATAATCTGTTCAGAAACACTGAAATTACTCAGTTTCTCCCAGCGTTGAGCTTATGACACAAATATGTGGCAAACTTCCTTCCCCTTAGTTAGAGCATTTAACTAAGAAATAGCAGAATGTATTTTGGGGTCCAAAGCAGTCCACTCGTGTCTTTGCTCTGTGTGGCAGTAATACCCAAGTAGGATTTTCCTAGGTGGTGTCACTTAATAAATGGAGAATGCGAGCTTTAGAAAGAATCTGTGGGTTTGAAATTTTGTTACTGACAATGTTTGGGGATTAACTAACATGATAGGTTTGTTTTTCTAAAGGGTGTAGCGAATACCAATTACCATTAAACTTCAGACCAATGTCTGTCTGTTGCTAAGTGGATTTTCTGTTTGGTACTTACTCAGATCAGCACCGAATACAGAAGTATACTAAGCATGAAAGCTCTGTGCTATGACCAAGGGTGATTAGTCTGTGATACGCCAAAACTGTTTATGTTGGGAGATGTATACATAATAACAATACTGAAAAATGTATTTTCACAATATATTTCTATTTCCCAGTTAGAAAAGTAGACAGCAACCACAAATGTGATAGAAGCTCTCAGGACAAGTGTAAATAAAACAGTATCTTTTGGAGCTTGAAGTTACAGAGAATGAAGCAGTCTGGTACAGGCATCAGCCATGCTTATGTTATCTTAAGCAGTCTGGCATTTCTCGTTGTAAACAATACTACATTGTCATTATTTTTTCATTTTTAATGCTATCAGCTTTAAGATTTGCTCTGTACTAGAGAGCACTGTAATGCTTCTAACTCTGGACTGAATTGCATGGTGCCCACATAGAGCTTTATAAACTCTGGTGACTGGACTTCCAGTATTCTATGCTGGGCGTGCTGGTGCTGCTCTCTTTAGTAAACTGGAATAAGAATTTTGTTTTACTACAAAACTGAAAATAGTTCATTGTGCTAAATAGGTTACCTCTTGTTTCTTATTACTGAGTGAAAATACTGTTTTGTAGGTCGCATCTGATTTGGCTAGATTGTTTCACTGCATAAGAAGGCTTAGAAATACAGAAAGGAAATATTTATAACTAGTAGAAATAATGGAGTTAGAGGTAAAGTAAGTATGCCCCAAAAGTTCTTCTCAGCCTGAATTCCAATTGCATGTAACTCCTTGTTTACACAGATCCAGTCCAACAGTCTCAGCTTTCTAGTAGGCTTGTAGTCTCTGTGTTGACTCAGGTTATTTTTCTTGAATTTTAAATAGCAGTAAAACCAAAATGTGTTTAAAAAAAAAAAAAAGAACAAAAAACCCCAAAACAACCAAAACACATGAAAAAGAATTAACTGTGACACGTCTTCCTGCACAGGTAATAGGCACGCTTATGCTGGTAGGAGAGGGGCAGAGGGCAGGTGGGGTTGGGTGGGCAAGGACCTCATCCTTCCATGACAGGATCAGCTTGGCCTGGCTTATACCCTTTGCAGGACAGGACATGCCCTCTGCTTTGCTGTTGTGTAATGGGTTGCAGGTGTCTGTGTGTTTTAGGATGTTGCTGCTGCAGTGATTTGGAATAGTAGGGCTCGAAAAGAAGTAGTGTTCAACTTCCCTCAACCTGGAAGAGCAGCACAAGTTTAGCTTTGAATACTTTGGTCGGTGCTCTCATCAGACTCTTGGAAGATGGCTTTTGATAGCCTCTCTGCTGTTTCTTTTCCAGATCTTTGTTTGAAACAGCAGCACATTGCTTTTGTTTAACTGTTTATGGAGTTGTGTATGCCTTCAGCATACAGACATATTTTTGAAACTATTGTAAATTAATTTGCTGTATCTAGGAAAGGTAATAGAATCCAATTTTGCAATTGTATTTTCCTTCTAAGTAACTTCACTTGCAGCAGGTAGCCTTACAAAATTAAAAAGAAAAAAAAGTTAAAGAATACAGATTTGAGTGACTTCTGGAGAAAGCAAACTTGAAATTATTTAATTACAATAGAATTGATATGGACTAGTTGAGCCAAGAGATGGGATTTGCCCTTTCTGACAGGCTATCTGTTGTGTTCTGTGAACACGGGTTTTTTAATACGTCTCTTCCTTTGGAGTTCACTCCTGTCTGCACTGAGTGACATATATCAGTTTCATGCCCCGGGTTAAATCATTCTCGTTTTGGAATTATATACTGATCCTGAGCATATCTTAGGGCTAGTGCCAGGTATTAGTTGGGAAGCTTGTCCTTTTAGGGCACATCTCTGGTGTCATTGGGTAGTTCTATGAAACTAAATATGAGAATGTATTGCAGAATTTAAGCCTATGTTAGAAAGATACATGTCAGGTAATTTGGTTTGTAATGTCAAAATAATCATTAGGATTCCTACTGCAACTGTAAGGAACAGTTGAAGTGTGAATATTAGCTGTTTGTTCTGTAACAGTAATAATATTTCAGAAAATCTGTTGAATGTTGTGCAGTACACAAACTGGATAAGGCTAAGGAAGAAAATAACATGCTGAAATGCCTTGTGATTTTGGCATTTGAGTCACTTGATGTGTTACTAACATTGAGTGGTTTCTGACAGCTATGCATTCAGGCTACTGTAGTGGTAAAAAGATGAGCCAAATAGATCTGGCAAAGAACAAACCTTGTAGATACTCCATTTTCTCTGGGAGTAACCAAGTTTTTGGGTATCCTGCTTTATTTTTCAATAAAATGTATTAAATAATTCTGATGCTGTAGCATATGGGGAACTTAGCCTACACTGAACTTTTCAGGTTGGTTAATTTTCAGGTGTTCACAGCATTAGTTCAGAAGGATGCAAATACTGTAGAGCTTTTTGTTTGCTTTAATGGGTATTCAGTAACATTTTAAAGGTCTTTTGAAATAGAGAAACTGTGCTCTGTAAAATGTATATTGCCATGATTAGGCAGCTTGCACTCAAGCGTCTGTTTTGTGCATGTGACTTGAGATTATTCTGTAGCATTCTTTAGTTGCCAGCCTGTAGCTGCACCAGTAATTTGAAACAAGCGATCCCTAATATTTCCTACAGTGTCTTTTATATTTCCTGATCTTTACCAGTTGCCCTGTCTGCTAGCTTCGAGTTTGGAATCCATTCATTTTATAGTGGTTTTTATTCTATATTGATCTGTGTACAGCAGTATTTTTTCAAAATTATGTTTTTAAAAGTCTGCTGTTATGTTTCATGGGGAACTTCACCTAGTCAAATGTGCTCAAAGATTTATTATAAATCCTGACTTTCATATCATCATTTTAGTCTTTGATAAGAAATGTCATGTATTCAGAAATGACTCACATCATGCACACAGACTATTTTCTCCATCATGTAACACCTAGCAATTTAATGAATGAAAAAAATTGACTAAAATTTTCTGTATGTCAGTCTATCTGTAAAGTTTTCAAGTTGGCCTTCAGTGCAGTATTTACGTGCCCAGTTTACGGTGTCTTAAGCTCCCTTCATTGATTGTGCAGGCCCAGTTTCTTATGGAAATATTATCAGTAGAGCTGAATAGCAGTTCCAGAGGTCTTGTAGCCAGGGGATTGATTCACCCTGTCACCTACACATAAGGTGTTCTTGCCACTTGAGAGAAATTCTTCCTTGGCTTCCAGCAGCTGGTCCAGGAAAGCATGGGTCTTCTGCTGTCTGCATGTAGTTATCTTGGCTACAGGGGCCTAAGCTTAGACCTCTGTATTGAGCCCCTACTAACTGGTCAGCTGAATTAGCTTAAGGAGAGGCTTTAAGAATTAAGGAACATTCAGTAGAGACTAAATTGCCATTGTAATAGGAGTGTTAATATTCAAATTGGTGCATCTTAGTCTCTAATTTAATCTCTATCTGCCTCCTATAGCTTCCTGAAGATTAGACAGGAAATTTGTAGCAGAAGTTAGAAATTCTTGATTATTCCAGTTCCCAACTAGTGCCTAGTGTCAACTGTTATTTCTTTTTATCACGTGCCTGGCAAACTATATAAATGCAAATGCATTATATGTAATATAGTACAAACTACAGGGTACACCCTGATTCTGTCTGACTGGAAGAGAGAAATATAACTCAAGTTTATTGCTAATTGACTGTATTTCTTCTGTATCAAGTCTTGGTTAGCTTTCTTTTCTTTCTGTCTACATCAGTGCTGTTCAGTAATGAGTTGTTTTATTCATTCTGATTTGTTCTCTTGGTTATATGTGATGGTTTTTCCAGCTGAGATGTAATACTTTGATTGTCAAATGAAAACTCCTAATATTAAATATCGGTATTTCATTATCTGTATCTCCACATTCACGTCAAGTGCGGTACCTCCAGAGGCAACAGCTCTTGAAGCAATTTATATGCTACTGCCACCTTTCCTGGCATTACTGACGATTAACCTTCAGGATTCTGAATTGACTGCTGATACTGCAAACTGACAATTTCAGAAGATTAATGGACTAGAGGAATAGTCACTCCTATCAAGTGAAAGAACGTTTTTAATATGAGGGCAACTATATTATATGCACTAAAGCTGGAAATGAACGAGGTTATGTGTTTTTAAAAAACAACAAACAAAATCTGCAATATCATAAATCTTGAATTGGTGGAGAAAATGTGTAATACAGCCAGTTAATGCTTTTATTTTTTCTCAAAGCTGTGGAGCTCTGGTAATTGAGAATGGCACCATGCTGGAGTACAGTCAAGTCTAGCAAGAAGTGGTGTTGTGCCCGTTATTAGGATCAGAAATGTGTTTATTAGGATCAGAAATCTGTTTCCTTCATTGAGCACAAATACATCATGATGCAGAATAAACCAGAGCAATTTCACTTCTGTCTCAGGTAAAGTGTGAACAGCTGAAGAAACTACTTTATATGTGAATAGAGACTGACTGCTTGCATTTCTTGTCTTTATATGCTAAATAAATGTGATGCAAACAATATATTAATTTTAAAAAAAGTTAACCGTGCTGTTTGACAATTCACATAAATCACACTTTGTTTTTTTCTTCCCCCGAAAATTGGAAACCAAGCTGGTTTTGTATAAAGTTTTGTGATAAAGTGGTTTACCAAAATATGATTTTCAATTTGTAGGAAAATCAATACTATTTTACCATTATTGCTAAGATTCTGTGGAAGAAAGAGTGAGAAACTCAGGCAGGAATTGTAGAACATGAGCTGATTTAAAAGAAGCATTATTACTTTCAGTGTTCCCTGCTTTCGTAGAATCATAGAATAGTTAGGGTTGGAAAGGACCTTAAGATCATCAAGTTCCACCCCCTCTGCCATGGGCAGGGACACCTCACACTAAACCATGTCACTGAAGGCTCTGTCCAACCCGGCCTTGAACGCTGCCAGGCACAAAGCATTCACAACTTCCTTGGGCAACCCATTCCACCACCCTCACAGTAAAGAACTTCTTCCTTATATCTAATCTAAACTTCCCCTGTTTAAGTTTTAACCTGTTACCCTTGTCTTTCTCTACTTGTACATACATCCAGGATGGAGCACACACCTGAACATTGTAAACTACTTTGTGTTCGCTACAGCCTCCTTGTAGGAAGCTGTGGACTTTAACAAGCCCTTTATCTTGTCTTCTTCAGGCTGAACAAGTGCAGCTCTTACAGCATCTCCTTGTCTATTGTTCTCCGTCCACCAGCTGTCTTGGTGGACCTCTACTGGACTTGCCCCAACATGTCAATGGCTTTCTTGCACTGCGCAGGCTAACTCTGGACATGTTACTCCAGCAGCAGTCCTACAAGACCTGAAGGGAGGGAAGAACTCCCTTTGCGTGGCCCACTGCCTGTGTTCTTGCTAATACAATCCAGCATGCAGTTGGCCACCTTTGTTACAAAGTCTCACTGCTGGTGCTTAGTTCCACTTTGTTGTCTACCTGGTAGACAGTCCACTTTTGTCCTGTCTACCAAGACCTTGAATCGTTTTCTGCAAAGCTGCTTTGCTGGCTGCAAAACCGGCCCCCAGCCTGTACTGGTGCATGAGACTG
The DNA here is from genome assembly GCA_026283785.1 of Coracopsis vasa. Classification (NCBI taxonomy): domain Eukaryota; kingdom Metazoa; phylum Chordata; class Aves; order Psittaciformes; family Psittacidae; genus Coracopsis; species Coracopsis vasa. Next base: position 12,867 of record JANHGB010024163.1, on the reverse strand, counting down.
GGCTTTGCATTGGCCTTTGCTGAACTTCATGAGATTCATACCAGGCTGTTTCTAAGCCTGTCTGGGTTCCTGTAAATACACAGCCTACCCTATGTATGTTAAACAGTACCCTGAATTTTGTATTTGTCTGCATACTCTAATGCTTTATCCAGACTGCTAATAAAGATGTTAAATGGTATTAGCCCCAGTATCCATCCCCAGGGAGCACTACTAGTAACTGGTTACTGGCTGGACTTCATACTATTTGTAATGATCCTTTGAGCCAATTTTCTGCCCACTTGTCCATAACTCATCAATTAAATTATAAAGATACAATTGGAAATAGTGTCAAAGATTGCTGTAGTAAAGGTATAAAGTATGTAGTGCTCTCTCCTTACCCACACAGCCCATCCTCCCATTGGCGAAGGCAGTTGGGTCTTTGAAGCTCATGCTAAATCATATTGGCTGTTCCTAGTCGTGTTTTTGCCCTGCATGTGCCTAGAAATGGCTTCCAGGAGGATTTGCTCCATAGTCTTCCCAGTGAATGACATGAAGCTGACTGGCCTGTAGTGACCTGAAAAGCTGTTCCCTGCCCTCCTTTGAGGTATGTGTGGCTTTTACCTCTCCCCAGTAACCCATCGATAACCTTCCCAAGTTACTGTGACCCTTGTAGAGCATGTCCTTTCAGTAATGTTGGCCCTTGGGTGCATGAGCTTGTATGTGTCCAGTTGACTTAAGTACTTGGTTCATGTACTTCCTGCTGTATCTGCCTTTACGATGATCATGCTCTACTCCCAGAGACTCTGCTGGTAGGCTTTGCACCAAGCCAGCAGAATGTGAGCAAGCTCTAATCTGAATACATTACATCATTCAATATAATAAATCCCTGAGAGCACAGTGCTGTCAGATCAGAGCTGGCATTTCACCATTTTAAATTACAGGTAGAATGAGCATATTTAAAAATGAAGGGTCTGAGATGGGATTGTACACCTGGAGAGGAAGACAAAAACACGGAAGGCAAGTATGGTGCTTTTTAACACAAATGTGGTGTAATCAAGTGCTTTCATGAGGTTGATTTAGTGTGGAGCATTTTGTAAGTTTGTCTTTTCCAAATAATAGTTTAGTACTGCAGTAATGGTCCAGAACGTGCTTTTGCAAAGTAACCCAGAATAACAACAAAGTGAAACTGTACTGTAGACAGGATCTCTTATCTAAAGACCCTAGATAGGCAGATAACGATTAATAGGAAAAAAATGCTTTTTCTTTTAAGTAATAGATGACGTACATATTATTTTCATTCAGTCTTAGTAAGAGGTTGGCAAACAATGTACTGTAAATACCAGCACAGGCCATCGTTCCTGAAAGCATTCCTGAATGCTTTTCTTTTTATAAGGGAGAAGTCAAAAGGTTGTGTAGTATAAGCTTCAAACCGTACAACAATTTTGGTATCTCTGGAGAGAGCAATTTGCTCTGAACATACAGTCAAAATACAAATGGTCATTCAAAGCACTAGCAAAGGAAATACTTACTTTTTTTACCAACTTCTGGTAACAATACTATCACATTTAGAAGCTCATACAAAAACACGTTTAACACTAGATCAGGCCTTAGTAGAAACTCTCACATGGCTGGTTGCTCCATTAAATACCTTTATGTGTGTATATAATTTTTGGTTAAAAAAGAAGAGGTGCTACATCTGGTCCTGATTGTGAGATACCAACTTCTTTGAAGATCAGCAAGTTGATCCTTTCTGAAACCTTTAAAAATCCCCTTTTCTGAAACTTCTAAAAAATCGCTGATACGGCAGAGACAGAGGGTGGGATTTTTTCACTTTCTGAAAAGGGTCACTGTTAAGAGAGATTTAAGATTAGAATTGTGTCATTGTTCCCTCATGAAAAGTTGTTAACTGTGGTGTTATTTTTCAGTGAAAGAAGGGTAGCTTTTTCACGTTTACCCAACAGTAAGGGCAAATCCATAGGGATTACTGTGGAGCAACTGATGTGCTGTTGGATTACATCCCACCTGACCCTTCTGGTACCTTGCTTGCTCATCCATATGCATGGCAGTAGAGGTCTGCAATGTCTTCACCTGTGAGAAGTAAACCACTGAATGATTACATGGTTTACACGTTCCAGCGTATGCCATGCCATTATTCCTTTTGGACATTCTGGGCCTGCCAGGTAACATCTTTATGATCATAGAATTAGCTATAGTGGTATCTTTTGGTGGGTTTGCGAGCTTCCACAGTGTCCCTGGAAGACAGATTTGGGGAACTGATGCGTTTCAGATGCACTTACTCCTCTGCTGCTGATATAGGTAGCTTAATATCTACATCATCCTGAACAGTAGCTAGCAGAATTGCATACCCCATTTATCCTAATACCTCCATGTGATATTTATGAGTTATAGATCTTTAAATATGTGCACACAGACTATAATGTGGAGAAACTTAGCTCTTGAATGTTACCTGGATGTTGGAAAGTGTTGATTCTGCTTGAGGATTGGTTAAATCTTTGCTTGCTGAGTGCGTGAGTAGAAATTACCTGTTTCTGTTACCTCGTTGGTGGTTTTGGCCCTACACAAGGATTAAGATTCCAGAAAAATTGAAAGGTGTGTACAGCACTTGTAATGACAAGAAGATTGAAGTTCTTCCCTGTTTGAACTGAGGACTGAGAAATCTGTGAGGAGGAAGGAGTTTTGGATCTGCAAACTCTTAAAACTGGGTTTAAAAGTCTCTATGAATTTCCACATCCTGAATTTCCACATCTGCACGAGAGAGCCTGTCTATAAGGTAGCTTTAGGATGAGGATCTCGGGGAGCTGTGAATATTGTTGTCAGACTATACTTTGAGAAAGCAACTTTGAGGCCAGGAGGTAGATATTATGCACCAGCTTCTTTTCAGTCTACTTCACCCTGCACTATGTGTGTCTTGGGTTTTTTTGTACATAAATTCTCCATTTGTTTTACTTTGGTTTCTGGGAAGGGTGATTTCCACATAATCAGCAAATACTTGGTAAGTTCCAAGGAAGTAGAAAGATGATGGGGCAAGTTCTTGAGCCTGGAGGGTCCTGTTGTTTTGCTGTGAGACTATTGATTGTTTGATTAAAATCAAATCAAAGTACTGGAAGAGGTTGACTTGAATATGTACTATCACCGAGAGTCAGTTTCTGTTCTTCATTAATATTTCCCCTCCCCAAACTGGGTGCCATAGTTGCTTCAGCAGAAACCTGAAGCAAAACTCAATAATGGCAAGCGTATGTTTGAGACATTTTATTTCAGTCATTTCACAGTTATTAAAGTAAGAGAATAGGAAATGTAATTGACCTACTGAAGGTTTCGGGTATGCTTGCGCTTTGTTATGCTACAGGAATCGCATGTACTTGCTTCTTTTTAAAATTAAAGAGATCTTGACTTGCTCATTAGACTACTATTTACTGGGGCGCTAAGGGAAATTGGTTATGTTAATTTTTAATGTGGTAACTGCTTTAAAAACATAATGCATTATATTTGTGTGAAAGTAAATTATCATATTTGTACTCATAAAAACAGTATGATGATGGGCATCTCCTTGATTAGTGTGTTTATAAGATCCTTTTCTAATGGGGCAGTGACCTAGAGAGTGCTATAGTAATTGGTATAAATTGGTAAACTTAAAATCTATTAACATCTTGCCAAGTTAAATTGATGCAATCCAAATACACTTTTATATTGATGTATCCAGAATAGGCAGATAACTGTTCATAGTTCCATTTATTTCTGTTGGTTATTTGTGATCAACTTAGGTAATCTTTTGTTAAATGTTAACTTCATATTTTTACATATATAGTAGAGGGTTGTTTTCTGGTTTGTCTTTTTTTTTTTTTAGTGTATGTACAGTATAATTAGTTTTTAACTGTGAACATTTTTGAACTGGGATTCTAAACAGAAACCATAGCATAATGCAGCTAACCACAGAACTTCCAGTGTCTTGTGGAGAAAACCTGTTCCATTCAAAGTGGTAGTAAGAAGTCTAATAGCTGTTGTTTTATTTTGCCTTAGTTTTTAAACAATATATGCTATTTTATAGCATGGAAACAACTGACTGGGAGACACTACATTGGAAATATTTTGTTGTTTCTTCCTTGTGTAGAGTGCAGTGTTTGCAAATGTCACACGTGTGGGGAGGCTGAATATTTCTTTGATTTGGAGTGAGTTTATCACTCCTGGAAAGAGAGAAATTGATTGCCAGTAGATGTGATGAGGTTTAGTTTGAAGGTAATTGAAGTTGTACCGTGACAAATCCTTCCTATTAATTAATAGGAACAATTTGTTGTGACAAGACCCCCCCCTAATTAGCTGACAGTTTATAACTGAAGAATGGGGATTGACTGAAAACTTAGGACACTTCAACACTTAATGTAATTAAAATAAATGAGAACTGCATTTGACATGCCTCATTTTAGTTATGTGAAAGATACATTTGTATGTCAATTTGTGCTTATTGAGCATGTTGTATGTTAGTTCAAACACTGGATATTATTCTGTCTATATTTTTAAAGTAGAAACACTATGTTCAGCAAAGTTAAATAATTCTACAGAATTTCACAAATCTCTTAAATTATCTTAAGGCAGTTTCTATGTTGTTTTGGAAAATAATTTTAAGTTGAAAATGTCACTTCTACATTTCTAATATTATTTTGATAAATATATATATAAACTTACAATTAAGGTATTTGGTTATGAATTTACGCAGTCATCTTAACCTGACTTTCTGGGAAATCTTGTTGGAGTAGTGTTTTGGTGGAGAGGGAATATTACTACTTGGTAGAACTTAATGTGCTGTCGCTTCCATATTTCGGCTGGCAGAGTTTGCTTCTCTAATCTGTTTTACGTAGTGATGGCACACATCTTTTAATAGTAGTACCAGAAGGAAAAATGGAAATGTCTAGTGTGGGAAGTATGCAGAAATACAAAGCCAAAATAAAAGGGGAAATGTACTTTCAAATTTGGTAGAACAGTATTTTCCAGGAATTTGTGACCTTATGTTGGGAAAACATGTTGTATTTATTTTGGTTCACAGTGTATTGAACACGATTTCTTCAATTGTTTCCAGAGGTTTTTGGTGTATTAATGGAATTAAAAAATGGCAAGGTGCCATTTGCAGTTTATTTTTGTGTTTTGCACACAAAACTTGTCAGAAATCATAATTGTGAAATGCAAAGCCTCAATGTTATATTTTCAGTTTGACTTGATTCCATTAGAGAACATGACTTTAGTGATTTATGCTGGGAAGCATTTGTGGACAACTGAAGAAAGAATTGCTGTTCCCTCACAGCGGTATGTGATCTCCTTGATGGGATACTCAGCCCCTGGTTGTCTTCCAGCCAGTCTGGGCACATACATGCCTTAACCTGCCTGTCTGTAGCCCCGGGTCCCACCGAAGGTGTGCATGAGGGAGAGGAGGATGTTGTTGATCTGTGAGGTCATATGCAGAGGGAAAGGGGAAGATCTGTTCGTGTGGATTATATAGTATGTTGGGAAGAACGGGGAGAATTGTTAGGAAGGCTTCTTCATGATAGTGCCTTGGGAAAATTTGTATATGGCATTTGGGAGACAGAATCCATGGGCAAATGGGGTTTATTCTGATACTCACTGTCAGTGAAAGTGTTAGCTTTCAAATGGAAAATACTGTTACCCAACTGGAAGAAGAGTGATAATAGTCAAGTGTGTACCACATTCAGTTTATTAACTGGATTTCATTGATTAGGTGTTAAGTATTAAACATTGATATAATTACTGATGTTCTCAGTTTCTTCAGCATTCCAGCCTGATGAATGTGACAGATTATGCATCATGGTAATTGTTTCACAGTTTGAAACTGTACAGAGACTGGGTAACAGGGTTTTGGTTAACTAGTGTTTTTTCTTTGTATTCCTAGAACTGGAAGGTATTACAGTGAAAATCATGATTTCTAAAAATTCTGAACCACAGAATATACCCTTTCCTATGGAATTCCAGAAGGGAATTACGGAAGCTACAAAGATTTCACTTCTGCATTAGCTCTGCTTACCTAAAACACTACACATTTTTCCTCTGAGACCATAAGTTTTATTTTTCTTCAGTATTTTTATTGCTTTCCAGATATTGATGTATGAAATAGCATCTAAACTATTTATTTTCTTGTCTTCCAGGCTGCTGAATCAGGAATAATAAAAGTGAAAACAATAGCTGCACGTAACAGTGATATTTTGGCAGGTAATTATTTGCAAATGCAGTAGGAAAAATAAACTTGGGTTACTGATCAAAATGTTAAAAAGATGCCTTGGATACATGTACTAATTCTTTATGTCTTTTTGTATGGGCTGTATCAATGATGCTTTGCTTCTGGGCACCTAACAAATAATTCAGTGCCATGAGAACTTTTTAATACTACTTCTATTTTATGGTAGTGCTGGACTGATGCTGAGGGAGGTCTCCGTTTTGAGTTGTGGCTGTATAGAACAAATCATCCACTTAGAAAAATTGTATAAAATACTCCAAATTCTCAATGTTTTATTCACTGTCTGTGTTCATCACAGCTGTTGTTGAGTGATCTGTGTGGAGTTCTGGGTATCATCCTCATCTGTGTGTTTAGCATGAGTGTCTAGCCTTTGGGTACTTGTACCTGGCAGGCAAAAGTCCATCTTGATCTGAGACAAGGTCTTTCAGTTTAAGGTGTACCACTGCCTTGAGGGACAAGAGATACCTTGTGAGTTGCAGTTTTGCAAGTGCTTAAAACTGTATCTCTGACTTTCTTCAGCTTTATTAAATGGCTTGTAAATTGATGGCTTCTTGCCAATTGCTGGTAAAGTCTTTGGCCAGATTTGAATGTCCTGTATTAATACTTGAGTGTCTTCCGAAAGGTCCAAATGAAATAGATGTAGAACTATTTCTTCTTTTAGGGTGCTTAAATCAGATACTGGTAAGGAGGTACTTTCTAGAATTATTTGAAGTAGCAGTCCCAACCCTCAATATTTCATTTTAATGCCTCTTTTTTATTTGTTTATTTTCTTTGTTTTTACTGCTGTCATGAATGCTGACATAAGTGGGAAAACTATGCCAGGTAATGTCAGCTATATCAAAATACACAAATGAACAAGAGAAATCTCTAGTTAGCCATTTGCGAAGCTGTCAATTCTTTGGCATATTACAGTGTGAAGAGTTTTATATTTTAGGAAGCTGGTTTGTAATCCTGCAAAATTCTTTGATTTTAAATCTTCATTTCAAAGTGAAGAGATGTGAAGGATCGTTGATTCTGAGCATGGATAGGCAGTCTTTACTGTTGTCTTTTTCAGGGAACACTTTTCTGTTAGTTGGTCAGATTTTGTAAGCACTTTTCCTTCAGAAGTTTTCAACTAGAATGTAGTTCATATTTATTTCATTCAGAAAAAAACCTGCAGTTTTTTTTTGTCATGAGATTTGGAAAAACCACAGATCCTGAAAGTTATTTTGATTAGTTAATCTTTGCTAATACGATAATAATGTTTTTCCCAGTGAGAAACTGGAACAGAGAGAAACATATACTTTGCCTGCATATTATCCTAATATTCCATAGTTTAAACATGAAGCCATTAAACAGTCCTAAATCTTTATGGACCCTTGTATTTTTTGAGGTATCAGTTGTAACCTAATCTTGTAGATAGGTTAATGTCAAGATCTCTTTTGTCTCCTATCTGTCTCCTATCTGTAATGGGTTTTTTTGAGGAAAATAGTGTGTATACTTTAGTAATAATAAAGCTGCAAAAGGCCACTATAATTGTGAAATCTAGTGAAGTAGCTAATTTTTGACTGCTAGATGATTTAAGACTATCTACTAGACATTCTAGTAATCCAAGAAGTATTTTGATCAGGATATGTTCTTTTTCTTTGTGCTTTGATGTAAACTGCCATTTTACTAAAATAGATGAACACAACTATATCAAGTCGATTTGAATAAGTTGACCTGATGCTTTTTTGAAGCATTACACTGTGAATGATTATAATTTTAGAGATGTAGATGCAATCTTAAAGTCTTCACTAAAATCTTAAAAATCTTTATTGTGTCTGGTGAAATGTGCTTGACTTGGCAGAACTCTAAGGTCATTGATCTAACTTCTTTCTCTTGGAAAAGTTAAGCTGAGCAGTTTCAAAGTCTTTATTCCTAGCAGTCTGTATATGCTTTATAATTTATTTATGAGGATTTGAGTGATTTCAAAGGAGAAGTCAGCCTGTGCTTTATATCATCGGAGGTAAATGTGAGAAATTATTTCCATGTGGCTGAGATAACGCAATTTATACTTCTGTTCCAGAAGTTCTTTTAATCAGAATAGTAGTTAATCAGAATTATTATCTTACTGATGGAATGAAGGAGTAAATTTTACATCCCAAACCTTTTTTTTTAATGTGATTCATTATGATAGATTTATTTTCCAGTATGTATTTACATAATTTTGGTAGCAAAATGGAAGCAGACCTGAATATAAGAAAACTTCTGTGTATTTAAGACTGAAGCTAGTATAATGATCAGTACCAAACCAGGTCTACAAAACATTAATTTTTTAGCTTCATAGAGTAAAAATCCTTGTATAGATCTTGTTGGGAGACTGTTTTTAATAGATTATGAGAAAAATACTGTAAATGGTTTAAATTTTTCTATGTCTTATTAACTCTTATGGTATTTTTGCCATTCTTAGAACATTTGTGCCCATGTTAGAGTGAGCTCGCTTGGCAAGGTGTTGTTGATGTTCATAGATGTCCTGGTTTCCACAACTGGAAACATAGGTGTTATCAGTGCTGTTACCAGGCCAAAAGTCAAAAACACAGCACTGCAGCAGCTACTAAGAAAGAGAAAAAATGACTGCTACTGATGAAACCATGACAGTAGACTTTAATTTCCTTGTATGAATATGTAAGGCTTTATCCAAAGCTTTATCAAACATAATGTAAAAGCTCACTCTAACTTTAGGGAAAATTGATGAATGCTCACAAAAAGGTCCAGATGAGGAAGAATACATAAAACATTAGATACGTGAATTTTGCCACTGAAGGCAAAGGAAGTTGTTCTCACTTTTAAAATGAGTGTATGCTTAAAGAACAGTCTTTACATTTCTTTAATCTTCTTTAGGACTTTAAACAGCAAATAAAATTAAGTCATTCTGAAATAAGGCATTGAAGGAATGGACCTGGAGAAACATGCAGTTGTACATCAGATATAAGTAAAGTATGTTGCACCTTGCTAAATACATGGAGCAATTTGCTTGATTGCAAGCTTCCTCCTGAAAGAGACAGAACGACATTTCAGAGGGGCTCCACAGCCAGTAAGTCGCATCAATCGTTGTCAGATTTGTTCATCCAAACTAGCAGCACACACAGAAGTAACTCCACAAAACAAGCAGGACTTCATTCATTCAGAGTGTCTCCAGTCCTGACAGTTCATTGCTGCCTGCTATAGTTGAACTTTTATGCAGTTTTATTTCTCCATAACAAATGACAGGATGTACATGTACCACAAAAGATTTAGCACAGCTGCTCCTGTTCTTTTGTGTTGAGATGCCTTTCCTGACAGCACATATTTGTGACAAATATCACTCGGTGTCTTAGGATGTACTTTATAGAGCAATATAAGCTTTTTACTTCTTGTAACAAATCTGCTGTAAATAATATGCACACACAGCAACATTACAGCGATTTTTGGGCAAAAGGAGCTTTGCAACACCCTTTAATTAAAAAAGCAAAAAAAAAAAAAGTTTCTTCCAGATGAGTTATTTTCATAATCTTTATTTCCCTGGAATATAAATAAACTTATATTACATGCTGCAGAGTGGGTGGAGAGAAAAGACAGCTATAACCAATTACTGGAAACTTCTGCAGATTACTTCTTGCATCTGTGGAATTCTGCATGTGCTGAGCCTTGTTAGGTGAATATATGTTCTTATAGGTGTCAGTACCATATATCTCCAATAACAAGGTAGAGGCTCACGATGCCTTGAGTGCTCAGTTTTATGACCAAGGAATCAAGAAGCTAAAGCAAACCAAGACTCTCCTTGTCAGTCAGCAAAAAATCAGATGCAACTCCAGGGAGCACAACAGCTCAATAATTGATGCTACTGAGGAGGTACCTGTATCTGCTAAGGTCGTCTGCATCCTTCATAGCTGAGTGTGAGTGAATGGGAGCAGAAACGAGAGCCATCAAAATCACAGGGACATCTGACAACATTAGATTTGCCTTTTATGAGGAGCATGAACATGGGCAATTAGCAGGATTGATCCAAGTCTCAGTAGTTAAGAAGAAGTGAGGATAATGATCTGAGAACTAGCATTTGTTAATAGAAAAAATAGGTACTTGTACTCATGGAAAACAACAGTATCTACATAAACCAGACTATTTTCCAATAAATTCTGTAACATTAATATGCAATATTATTGACATCTCCCTGACTGACTGAAACAGAAAGGACTAGGATCTATATCAGAACCAAAAATTTTGTATGCTTTTAAAAAATATACATAAAATACATACATAAATATATGTACACATAATATATATTTCTTTATATAGTTTCCTCCAATTTTTCCTGTTTCCCAGAAGAGTCAGAATTTCTCTCAGTACAGTAAAAGACCTGTCTAATTGTTTAATTCTCCAGTGGAATGCCAAAATACTGTTATTTTTACTTCTATATTTGCCAATTGCAACCAGAAACTGCAAGAGAATAATAAACGTTTCATGGCTGTGAATTTGCCTTTTGCTCCCTCTAGTTTAGCAAAGGGAGGCAAGAAAAAAGATCGGGCATCAACAAGAAGCTTCATGATTATGATGTCTTCTCCGTAGGGAGAATTAGCTTAATACCCTTCCCACTCCCAGCACACACATCATTAATATAACTACTTTGTATCTCTGGTACTGCACAATCTCATAATCTTATTTGGACAAACTAGAAATTCACACATCGTCCTGAAACAAGTAAAATGCAAATGAATGCATAGTTAATCATCAGAGATCAGATGTAGAATACCATATGCTTATACAAGCCTGCATAAAATCATGCTGGATAGAAAGAGCAGGATTGCCAAAGGGATATCAAGATAAATGTTGGTTAGAAATCACAAGAGAACAAATGAGCAGCTGAAACATACAACCGTTTGAACCAGTCACAGGGACTCTTCTCTACCTCAAAATTATGGATTAGTTTGAGCTACTCAGGTACCAAGGTGGGATACAAATGGGAAGTCCCTGAGCATATGCTTGGGCGTGCAAGGAATGATGATGGGATATTTTCTCATTCTAACTCATACCTCCAGTACTACTTGAAGGAAGAGAGAAGATGGTGCAGGAACCCTGAAGCTGGAGGGATCGTCATGGCTTCATCAATATGTCCATGAAGCTGAACTCCCTGACATCGAAGTCCAGCTTTGCTGTTATTCAACTGATGCTCATACTGCGGGAATATGAGTCAGGATCAGCCTGAGGACTCCCATCTCCTGTACTCATCATCATAATCTCTTTTTCCCTGAGCTCAATAGCTGCACTACTGGAGGTGAGTGCATTTGTGTGTGGGGAGAGTTAAAGCCTTTATTTTTCTGGCAATTCATAGTCATATCTTTTTGCTTGTTACTAAATAGTGTCACAAATCCAGTCTTGTATCTCCTCACGTGGTCAGAAGCAATCAGTACACTTAACAGTTATCCTAGAAAATACAGCATTGCTTCCTCTCCTGCCCCACTAATAGGAATACCCATCACTCTCAAATGTACGAAAGATATAAGTAATTGCGCAGTCTTTGGAGACCCGCACCAAAAGCATTTTCAGAGGAATTTCTGGCCTCTGAAAGAAGAGTTGTCAGCATTGATTTTCCTCATAGTGAAAGGTGTGAATATACAGCACCCTTAATGCTGCATTTGTTCAGTACCTTTGGCAGTTTACTGCTGTCTTCGCCAGTGATGTATAATGTTGCTGGAGGGAACTAAAATTTCCACACAAATGATGAATCTCTAGGAAGCTTGAGGTTTTGAAATGCAACTTAACGTTGCGTACTGTTTTCTGCTGACCCCTTGTACTCTCTTGAAAAAGAAATAAAGCTTGTAGAAAAGCTGCTTGTACTATGGAGAAAAGTAGTCCTCTGGAACAGGGAGCTGGCCTTGATTCTCAGTGCTCCTATTTTATTTTCTCTCTTAAGCCAATCACCAAAAATATTATTCCCGTGTTACTTTCAGAGTCATGTATTTCACATCATTTGAAGTTTGCAGTCATAGGTGAAAAAATAAAAGAACAAACTATAAAAAAGGAAGAGGGCAGAATGCTCAGTAGCAATTTATTTTCTCAAGCTGACAAGATGACACAGAGGTTTTTTTAAAGGCAATTACAGAAGAGCAAATTTTTTGTGTTCCATAAGAGGAATGAATATAATGAATAAGGGTCCCTGTTTCAATTTTTGTGTTTTAAGTCTGGATAGAAAGGTTTTACTTTTTTGAATCTTGAGAACTGGAACTGGTTTTCCTCTATTTATGTTTGGCTGTTCCCCATTTTTCATCTCCCACCTTCCTTCTGCTAGCTTTCTGCTGGAACTTAACAGAAAGAATATGTCAGTTGTGATAGAAAATTCTCTGCTACAGCTGCATGAAAACTAGACAGTGACCAAATGTCATCCCCACTGCTTAGTCTTTCCAGTTGGCTCTAGTAATGTCTTTTGTTTCACTTTATTAAGGGAGACAAGGTTGTAAAAGCTTCTTAGCAAACAGGTAAATAACATATCTGGTTTGAAATTGATAGTAGGAAAGGGCTCAAAACATCCAAAAGAGCTGCTCTGTTCATTCTCCTTGGGGGGACTTCAGTCCTTCGTAACTTCATGGTTTTCTGCTTCCCTCGCTATGTTGAATAGGTTGCACACTGGTAAT
>JANHGB010024162.1:50322-80188 GCA_026283785.1 Coracopsis vasa | reverse complement strand
AATGCATGTTTTTCCTAAGCAAATATATTCTCTGATCAAAAGCAGAGTAACTCCATCTGCTCCATCTATGTGTAGTTACAGCATTCAGATAGAAGATAAGTGAGAAACCTGTCAACACTCAGTAAGACTGAGAAGCATATGGTGTCATCACGCAATTTCACTAGATTTCATAACTAGGCATGCACAACCGAGTCTAATGCTGATAGTAAAGACAACATTACACTTTAATTGGGTAGTCTTTTTCAGCACAGAAGCACCAACAACAGGAAGCACAGCTGAATAACAGGAAATAAATTGGGATGAGTAAATTTTAAAGATGCCATCTCTCACCTGAAATATCTGATCCCTACAAAACCAGAATATCAGACTTGAGGATGCTATTCACACTTCTCAAGCTACTTCTTTAACCAGTGGTTTTGAATTACGTAGACCAGAGTCTGTTACTCTATTCCAGAAAATCTATGTTAAATAATGTCTTATAAATGCAGAAGGGAAAATAAACAGCTATTCAAGGTCAACCAATCCAGGAGACAGCTATGCAAGGTCAGTGAAAGATTAACAGTCAAAGTAATATACACTGGTAATATGGTAACCAAACAAAAAGGTGAAGTAAAGCAGTAGAAATTCCCAAATTAACTGAGTTACTCTTTTTCTCTTAGATTTAAAATGCCTTGTAAATAAGCTTATCACAAGGTTAACACATTCCTCAGCGTCATTTCTTCTGAAGGAAAAGCCTGTGAAGGGTCAAATGGCTGTTTACTTCGCAGTCCTTAAGCCAGGCGCTTTTTCACTCTTAATAGTGTAGAGAAAAATACCACTTGTCCCATGTTCAAAACACCTTATCTGTTCGAATAGGAGTGGGAAGTAGGCAGAAAATATAGCTTCACCTTTACCACCTTAGGGAGCATGAAAAAAACATGTAATCAATGAGACATTCACCCTGCTGTTGTCTCTTCTGCATTATACATAGAAGATTTCTACTGAAAATATACAAGGGAAAAAAAGAAGTTAGATGCAACAGAAACCATTGCTTGGGATATGACAACAGAAATGCCTAATTCTTGATTGCATGAGGTAGAATTCTCTACTGGTTGAATGGTTCCATGAACCCGGGTCTGCTCCGAGTTTTTCTTATGCTCCTTTAGTATGATGACTATTTCAACTGATAAGACTTCTTGTTCTGAAATCATGTTTATGAAAATTAGGCTTACAATATCAGGTACTCTGATTTTCATTACTTCTCAGTACCTATAGCCCTCTCTTCATTTATTTATAAAAACATTTAAAGAGCACTCTATCAGTATTGCCACAACACGGTTTAATTATGAACATACTTCACTCTAATTCTTTTGATCAGAGATATCTTAAAATAGACTAACAGTCACATTAAACTACACTAACCTCCATTACAGCAAGGAAGAACCTGTGCTGTACATCACCAGCCTTCAAGGACAAATCTTCAAGGCTTCTATCTGTCCTGCTTTGAGCCCTCAACTTATCATTCATAATGAACTTTTCTGCCAACAGGCACAACTGTCAACAGGTGATAAATCATTGTATCAAGTGGCAGTTGTTCACTTTTGTTGCTCTACTTTCCTTTCTGGCATCCTTTTATACGGTATATATTTCCTATGGAAATAAACACTTTACACATTACCAGCCTTTTGTTTCTCCAAATTCCCTCTCCACATTACAATGTGAACTTTAGATTTTTCCTACTGCTTAACTGCATTTTAACCACAAACCCTGATAAGCAGTTAATTCCAAATCAGACAAATAGAGTGGGCATATATTGTGCAGGCAGACAGTTAGCTAATTCAAGAGCTAAAAAACCATCCATATCTTGAAAGGCACAGGGTTGCTTTCCTCTGGAGAAGGCTGTTAGGTGGGACAGCAGAAGGATAACTTTTGTGCTCTTTACAGAAATGCCACTGAGGTTGGCTTCCAGGATGACCACAAATAATATCCCAGAAGAAGAAAACTCAAAGTGTTTCTTTAAACTTGTTTTATTTTCATTGAAACAATGCTACCAGAACCTCAGCATGGTTGCCTAGTGTAAAGGTGCAGCTCTGAGGGAGTAAATTGCTTGGACTGCCCAGTAAGCCTTGGTCCCACAGGTACAACTGAGGGAATGAATACACGAAGGCCAACGGCAGCTGCTTAAGATCAGCAAGACAACTAAAATCACTACAAAAGGGCATTCAGGTCACACGCCCAGCAAGTACTTGACACATAAAGATGTGTACATACGTGCTTGGCCACGATAACAATTGGTTCCTAATCCTTTTGTTTGGCTTTTTTAGACCATACAAAGTATGCAACTGCTTGGTTGTTCATCACACATGCTCTATGAACAGCAACAGCAGCTAGGCTTTTTTGGCAATGACTTTTGTGTGCACGTTTCTTGCTTTCCATTCAATTCTTCCCTTGGTCACTTCCCAGGACCTCTACAACACAATATTCTGGTCCCTTTGAATTCCTATATCCCAGAACCTGCTAAACTTCCAGTGTGGCCCATATTGTATTGGGGAAGTTCCCTGCAACTGCTGAGCTGTACAAATATTAAAATGGCCTCTACCCAGCCACTAACATCTGTGAAATTTCATACCCTATAAACCTCTGCTTTCTGTTGAAATGGAAATCTAGCAACAGGTTCAACGTGTATTGGGAAGATGCAAAGACGAGCAGACAGATGGACAAAGACAACACATTCAGAGACGACTAATCTCCTTAGAAACCAAGTTTAAAATACTTCTCTTAACACTAGAATGAAATTACTGTAAGGGAGCCAATGAGAACGTTGCAATAATTCCCAGCCATTTTTTCTAATCACCTCACTTGCTTTACTTTTTCTTAATAATTTGTGTGTTTACCTAATACAGGCAAAAGTCTTTCAATTCTTAATTACTTAGACACCTAGATTCTCACCACACATATTTGCACATTTACTTTCTGCTGTTAGTGACCTGAAGACTGGCTACACTTCAAAGGAAGCAGCCAAAGGAGAGAAAAAATGCAGAATGCTGGTCAGATAAATTAGCTGTTTACTCCATGCTATGCAAGGATTCATAATTTGCAATTAGTTAGTTGCTCAGAACCATGAATTTCAGGAGATCATCTACACCTAGGAAGTATCAGCTGTCACCACTTGAAGCTGATGCACATTTGCTACTGAAGAAAACGAGAATTAAAGATGGAGCCAATTAGTTGGTCTAACCACAGCTTTTCCTACTCCACCACTGAAACAGGAATGGTGAGTGAGGATTTTCTCAAAGCCAGCTGCAGCTGTGAGGGCCATGGTGGTCAGCCTGAGTGACAGCAGTGCACAAATGCTCCATGAGACCTCAACTGTTTCTGTGTCTCCTAAATCATGTCAGCTTGCATTACTGAATGACACAGAGCTATGATCTTGTTGCTGAAGGAAACAGGATAGTGTTTTTAACAGTATCTCAGTTATCTGGATCCAGAGGTTTCTGAAGCAATGTCTACTGCTACAGTAAATAGAGGAAACTATACTGAGAGTGCTTGCGTAAAGGAGCGGCTGGCTTATCACTGATTTCTTGCCTATTTCTGTTACAGCAGATTCCCACAGGCAGATACACACTATAGTTCAAAAACCCCAATTACCCAACTATTACAAAAGCATTGGAAATACTTTTTTTTCTAATTTATTTTGAAACAGACTTCCACACTGATCAAATAAGCTATTAAAAAACATACTGTTATTTACAAGCAAGCCCTTCAAAATGGGGTAATGTGCAAGCTGAGATTTAGGACACATATTCCTCTAGCCAGTAAAAAATGAAATTCAGGGCTAATAAAGCAAAGCAAATTACTCATTTCTCCCAAGTCCAATTCAAACCCTGTATTTTCCAAGCAAGACAAAGAGTGTACATAGATCACGAATGAATCATTTCTATACACAGAAGTCAGGGTTTTTTTCTGCATGCTTTTGCTAGCTGGAAAGAACATTTTTCAAAAGGAAAAAGAAGATGTAAGAAAAAAATAAATGTATAAAGGCAAAAAGGATTTATTTATTGAAAGATCATAATTGGTCATAGCATATAGCATTCATTTAGAAACTGCCTTGGGCTTCCTAAATTATATGTAAGGCTAACAAGGGATGAAATATGTGAAAAACACAGGTGATTTTTATCCTCAGAAGCTAAAAAATCCCGACCACTTTCACACTGCAGAAAGCCAAATGCACCATCAATAGGATGGAGCAGTTGCAATGGATGTTAGGTATTATCACACATAGAAGAGTATTGCATGCTTCACATAAAACAGGTTGATAAAATGCTTGGCATCGATAATTTCCTCCTCCTACCCTGTATTTCACAGATTACCTCCATGATGAATTCATGTTCATCCCCAGACCCCTAAAACTGCACCATACAGTTCCTACCTCTTCAACTATGAAATATCTTGATTTCAAATTCTGCTTTCCAATATGGAGGAATATGCTGAAGAAGTGAGGAACAGGGTTCTAAAAAATTCCTTTCCATTTGGGGAAAAAGAAATCCACATTTCTCTTCAACATATAAAAAGCATTTCTATTCTGATCAAACATTATTTCAATTATATTAAAATGCCTTGCATACTACTTTGTTACATACGTAGCCCAATGTAACATTATGACAAAATATTTATGCAAAGAGATTATTCTGATGTATGTCTGAAACGTTTAAAGAGTAGAATACATTCCACCATTGCCTCTGCTCACATGCCTTTTCTTTTGTTTTACATCAGGGTGCAATTGTTTCAAAGCAGTTGTTTTGGGAAGTATTTCCCAAAAGTTTGGAGAGATGTAGCTGTGATTCCATTTCATATTAACTCGGGTTGACGTGAGATATTTCTGAAGTTTCACAACATGAGAAGTGTTGCTGCATTTATCTGGACATGCCACGGAAGTGCTGCACTGAGGAAACAGAACTCTGACTGAGCAATCATGAGCCAACCGATTAAACTACTTCCTGCAGAATGAGAGCTAATGTTCGTAATTTTAAAAGCCAAGCAAGTCAGCTTTTGATAAGATAGAAGCTTTCACCGATTAAGACAGTTGCACACAGACACGTGGATCAAGGGTTATGAAATGTATTGTTAATCACTAGTATTTTTAGATCTCAGTGCACTGACTGCAAAGAAGTAATTTATGTTAGAATACATTAACTCTAACATTAGCAGAGTCCGGAGACAATGTGGAAGGAAAGATGTGAAAACAGAGACAATTATTAGAGCTCCAGCAGTGTAAACGTTATTTTAGAACAAAAACAGTTAAAGAGATTCAAAACCTTTTGTTGCTGATGGCAGACCAAAATATGCTTCTGGCTATGCTGCTGTAAACTTCAGGAGACACTAGATTAGCTACAGTTTAAGGAGGTATCTCCTTCCTGAGAGTAAAGCTTAGCACCCCAACATGGGAAAAGATGAAATAATAATTTCACTTTGCCTTAAAAAAAAAAAAAAAAAAGTATTAAATTTTGATTTCTCTGATCTCATACAGGAAAAATACACTCACAAAATACAGATGGAAATGTTTCCATCGACAGCCACTACTGTGAAATGTAATTTTACCTTGACATTAAAAATCACATTGTTGACATTTTATTTTCCAATAAAATCTCTTTTATGGATCATTGTGCAATTACCCAAGTCACAGATCTGTCTTTTATAATTCTATCTTATTTTGCTGAATGGGCATCAAATGTGCTAAAATACAAAAATCTTGTCATCAAAAGAGTTTTCACTACCTGACTAACTTCTGACTACTGAAGATGATTTCTATCTTGGCTTTAAGAATGTAAAACCTCCTTGTAATACCTTTCTTTCTGTTATAAAGGATGTCTTTAAAAAGCGAGCCTGAAGTCCTGAACAAAACACACGAGTATTTTAAGGCTCTGGAGAATCACAGCTGATCTGTGGGCAAACTGTTAGCAGGAGCTGTAATTCAGCTAGGGGATCATGGTTCCTATCTAAAGCACTTCCCAAGGCAGTGAGCCCTGAGGGGGTGAAAAACAGAAATAAGCTCTTCTGGGTGAACCTGCAGAGCAACTAACAGCAGAAATATGGTCTCAGCCTAAGTAAATCTCTTTCCCACACCTACTTTCCTCCCTATGGAAAAGAAGAAACTCTCTTAAATCAAAAGCGAATGGAGGACAGGAAAAATAACAATTAATGGCATCTTAACCACTTCATTTTGATTCTCTCCTTCTGTGACACCATTTCTATGAACTGCCTGTAAAAATATCTGTTGTATTTCTTACTGGAAAATAAATTAATGGGGTTTTGGTAACTTCAAGATGTACTAGTGGTACATTATTTTAATGAGCATTTCCTAGGTTCTTAATAGCTCCACAGCAGCTTTTGGGGGGCAAATTTATTCATAAGAACAGCTACGTTACTCACAGCACTGTATCCATTTGCGCAAACACATCACTGTATCCAATTAAACAAAAGAACCAAGAGTGCGATCTACTTTTGAGATACCTGACAATTTTCTAAATGGAAAATGGAACTTATTTCATCACTGCTAAATACAAGCCTGACTCTTTCACTCCTCTCTTAGCAAGAAGAAGGTATGCTCATGGGACACAGGCTGCCCATCAGTCAAGGCAGGAGGAAGACCTGGAGGGCTGGGGTACTTCCTCCCCTCTACCTGCCATGTGATCTTGAGCAAATCACTTCATACCTCTGAGCATTTCTTTCAAAGAAAAAATGTTGAACACACCATTTCAGAGAATTTTGCCCCTTGACATCAGCCAGATTAAGGAGCCAGCACATCCAAAAGGAATTGTCCCACAAGGTCTAGCAAGCGCAACACTAAGACGCAGTGCAGAAAAAGCAAGGGAAACACAGACTCATAGAACCAACAAGGTTGGAAAAGACCTTTAAGATCATCAAGTCCAACCATTACAACATGATCTCTGGTGGAGGTGGAGGGTGAAGGCTGTCTCTACCCACCACCAGAGAGGCAAGTCCAAAGATACTGCAGCCATGTAAAGATGCTTTTGTAGGATTTGCTCAAGGTTGTTGTTGAGGTTAAACTTTCAGAGGACTCTGTCTATGGGCTCCAGCGCATTCCTTCTGTTGGGGTCTTTGCTCTGGGGGCTAAGTATCAGCTTAAAGAGAGTGCAACCCAGGGAGCCACTGGCCTCTAGTGCACCCTGACATTTTTATTATGTGCTTGCACAGCATGCAAATATGGACAAAACCTATCATCACTTTCATACTCAAAATAGTGTTTCCATAGGACCTTCACATTCAAGGCAGCTGCAGGGGAACTCAGAGAATTCAAAGGATTCAAAGGCTCTCTCAGCCTGATCAAGTGTTGAGCTGTAAGGTCACAACACTTTCAAATCATTTCTTGTCAGTAGAAAATATTAGAATAGACAACAGGATGAATAACTTACTGATTGCATTATTTTACATCATCTTCACTCACAAACCCATTTGCTTTCACCTGATCATTTTTAAAAGCCATCTGAATTCTTTCCTCTTCTCTCCAAAAGTAATTTCAATAAAGCCCTGGTTGTCCATTCACTTTTGCACTGCAACTTCCCTCTGGTGTGGCTGAATGATCAGTGACCTTCTGAGTACATCCATCAGTTTGTCAAACGAAACACCAAGAGAAACATGGCCTATAGCAAATAATGTGATCTTTTTCTAACAGAACATGAGTAGTGCCTATCAGGCAGCTGTGAAGTTTCTCTGTATATGCATATAAAAATTCTCTTCTATCTGAATGTCATGTATCCACAATTGCAGTGACATTTTGGATAGAAAATGCCCATGTCAGAAGACTCGGCAAGGCTCTGATCTGGATCACACTGTGCTATATCAACCTACTCAAAATTATTTTGGCTATGAGATTCTGGTAACCCTAATGTGCAAATGTGGAGACTTCTGCCCCTCTGGGAAAACATCTGTGTCTCACAAATGAACAGCACACTCTGAACCAACTTGTGAAACTGAAGTGAGAAGATATACCTGGCACTCACTTAGCACAAAAATCCATCCCAGTTCTGCATGGTGCTATAAAGCCAGAGGCAAATATCAACATTTTCTTAAGGATTCGTATTAGTCCAACTTCCAAACTGCCACTTGGTTGCAAAAATTGTGGCACATTATGAACAAAGGGTGTCATCAAGCAATGATGCACTGTGCAAGATTCACCAAACAGAAGGTACAGACATCTACCAGTTACACTTGACAGCAAGAGCTGTTTCATGCCAATAATGTTCCTAGTTTAAATATGAGGAAAACAATAGTGTAAAAAGCTCATATCTAGCAAAACCTGTTACTGTGCACACACTAATAAACAGAAATAGTATTGATTGTTCCTGCCCATGGCAGGGGGGTTGGAACTAGCTGATCTTAAGGCCTTTTAACTAACTATTCCATGATTCTAGGATTCTAAACTAAAGATCTGGTAGCTTCTGACATCGAGACTTACAGACTTGCCCTGGGCAAATCACAGTAAGCGTTTACAGTATGACTTCTATGACATCTTAAATCCAATGCTAAGAGATGTTCTATCCCAAAGTCTCCTAGTTGTTAGGATTACACTTCCACAGCCGCTTCCCACTTTAGCGAAAAGGAACCAGTGCAGGAGCACAAGCAAATGAGCATACCCACTTTTGCTTTTCCAGTGTTAAACGACAACATACTGGTTACAAACCCTGATTTTATTAAGCTGCTTATGACAATCATTACAACAAGAAATTTAGGAGTAGTTTACATCAAGGACAATGAATTACCTCTGTGACCATCAAAATGGAACTCTGCACCCAGAAGGGCCACAATGAAGAAAGCACAAAATTTATTCTTGAAGAAACTAAGACAAGTAGGATAATAAAGTGCGTATTTACTAACACTTGTAGAAACAGATCAGCAAGAAACCATTTGACTTT
The DNA here is from genome assembly GCA_026283785.1 of Coracopsis vasa. NCBI lineage: Eukaryota > Metazoa > Chordata > Aves > Psittaciformes > Psittacidae > Coracopsis > Coracopsis vasa. The sequence goes on along the minus strand of JANHGB010024162.1, from coordinate 71,276 downwards.
GCTGAGCATTACTTGAGAACATTTTCTTGGAGAAAACAAAGTTGTAATGACAGCACATTTTGTGCATAAAGGATTCTGTAATCCTTTTAGTGGGTGAACAATAGTTATTTCAACTTACTTGGAACCCAAGGACTGAAACAGACATCAGGTTTCTGAGTATATTAAATAAATCCTAGAAACTGCATTTCTTGCCCTTGACAGTTATCTAGAACTAAGACAGAATAGGAAGTAGGAAAGAAATAGGAGGCCCTGGCAGAATGGACTAAAGTGGAGGACTCATCGCTATTCCCAAATAATAAACGATACGGGCTCACTTTGCAAGGCACACGTGACATTGGCTCCGTTTGTTTTGAGACTGTCATCACAGCCATTTTCCTTCAAGTAGGAGGGCATAAAACCCAAGCCACTCTTCAAAAACCATAAACAAATTCAAGAAATTAGAGCTTTCTTCCCTCCCCCCAAAGGAGAATGACATGATTAGAAGGCACAGCAATGGAATAAAGGATCTGATAATGTCAGAAATTCCTTCCACATTATTTCTCCATCTTTTCCCACAAAACCTTGAATTCAGCTCTTTTTCCTCATTCTTCTCCTCTCGCTTAAAATTTGTGTTTGTGATCATCTGTCCATGCCTTTGGCGGGGGGCGTTGAGGGACAGAAAGTAAGAAAGCCTGACTCCAGCATATATACAGAGCCACAAAGTTGGTTTTAGAAGTTAGGTTCTGCATGTGGAACTGAGGAACAGAAAGTGAATCGAGACGCCAAAGGAAATTAAACATTTTGTAGATTTTAATTCCAACCAAAGGGGAAAAGAAAAGACAAAAATGCCCTGATAAGGAAGAAAGGAAACTTGCAATGGGATATCAGACAATAAAACCTAAAATAAATAGATTTTAAAAATATAACAGAAGGCGATGACAAAAAATGGTTATCTTGACAACCATTCAAAGTTTTACTTAGTGTTTTCTGTGTTTCACTCATTCCATCCTTACCTCTACCCCTATTAGCCTCTGTTTCTGGTTCTGATAATCACATGATCTTCTGCTTATCTGATCCAAATCAGCAACTGGAAGATAACTATTCCACCAAAAAAAGAAAGTCACTGAATTTATTTTTCTGTCACAGCAGAAAAACAAATTTCTTCAGGGAATGGCCCACACATCTCAACAGAATGAATGTGTACAGCTCTTTCCTCATTCAAGACTGAAACTTGACATGAGGTAATAAATCACTTCTAAGGGACAATGAGTTGGAATAGCTGATCCTCATATATATAGGGTTGTTTGGGGGTATTTCCTCTCTTTTCTTCTTTTTTTTTTCCCTAGGGATGCCATTAAAGCCCTCAAAACCAACTCTGGAGCTCCTTTTTAAGAGAGGCAGTCCAGTCTGCAGGCAGTCTTCAGAGCCCTTCACAACTTGGACAACTCCAAGCTTCTGACATCTTGTGCTGGACAGTTGCCTTAGGGAATCTACTACACAGTCTCCAGCTAATAAGGCATATATTATTTTCTTCATATTGAATTCCTTTAAAACAAGAAAAGCCATGTAAAGCTTCCTTATAGGAGGACTTTAAAGTTGATTAAACCAAAGACTTAACAAACTTCAAAGAGTATTTCTGCAAACTTATTTTTTCATTAAGTAAGGGAGAAGGGAAAACTCTTACATTAATTCTCCAAACCTATTAAGGAAACAAAACCAACCTACTTAAATACTCAATGGCAATCATACTCTGTCAAAACATCTTCAATTAAGTAGTTTCATTTCCTGAATCCAGCTATTAGCATCCCACACAAATTTCACTCCAGCTTTAAGAAATTACTTCTTTCTTTTTCCTTTTATAATTAACATTCTTAATTAAAACCTATGCTGGGTCAGAGGTTAAAAATGGTATGGTTATGTACTGATTCTGAAGTGGGAAACAAGATTATTATTTTCAGCCAAATACAGGCTTTTTATGATCTTCAGCAGGTTAATTAAAAAGCAAAACAATAAGAACCCTTCAGCTTTTTCTATTCACCCATTGGTTTATTAATACTTAATTAAGCTCTTGAGGATGGAAATTATTAATTCTCCATTTAGAGCTTGATAGGGTGGGCATTCTATCCACTGTGATGTACACAATACCTCATATCACTTCAATACCAACACAATTTACTAGCAATAGGAAAAAAATCTAAAAAGTCGCCTGCAGGAGAGAATTAGGTAAATTTGTAAGTGTAAAAAAGGAGGATCCTTTAAAAGTACACCTTTTAGTTCACTTGTCAATGATCCATACTAAAGTAGTGTATTTTAAGAAGAAAATTCCAGTAAATACAAAGGTTAGTGGTTCACTTACTGTTAGCAACAGTTTGCAGTGTGCAAACAGGCCCCTTGTTAAAGGCATGGAAGAACATCAAACCACAGGGTTTTGACTTCAAATGCAAGGTAGGCAAGGGAGTCACATTCTGGTCAGTGTGTCCAGCCAGGAAGATTTAACATGCAAAAGCACTGTGCTTGGCTAGAATAAAGTGAAGATGGGCCTGGAAGTGGGAGATGTTTACTTGGAAATTGTATGTAAAGGGTATGCAAAATGATGTGGTGTGTCTGTTAAAGTAATGATCTGTGACTCTGAAAAGTATAAACAGTGATGGATGGCACCTACTTAGAGATCAGAGTCTGGCTCAGTGACACACTGTTTGGCTAAAGATCTGAAGTACAATAAAATGGCTACATAGAAGAAAAAGAATCTATTCAGAAGCACGCCACCTGCTTTCCCCACTCACAGCTATACATGTATTTACCCACCATCCCTTTATTAAGGTTGAAGTGTGTCCCTTTTTTGTTTGTATCACCATGAGGCTTCATAGACGTTAGGTTGCTGTTTAAGAATTTCACACTTTTGGGAAGTGAAACAATGATGAATGTTGTCAGGAAGCGAGAGAAGATATCTATCACACCAAAAAACCTACTTAAGTAATAGAGAGATGATAGAACCTGCTCTATGAAACACGAGCATAACATCTTCATGAGCCCACAGAATAAGGATCAAAACTAGAAATCAACCTAAATATTCTCTTACCATGTTCAGTTAGTATCAGCTGTAATAAAACTATGCAGAAGAATTTGACACTAATCTGCTACAAACATTACTGGAAAAAATATTTGCAAATAACAAATTTCAACTTCAAACTATTCAATAGTTTGAAGTTTAAACTATTTAACAACTGGCATTCACAAGGAAATCCCATAAAATTCCTGGTTACATCTTCACAGTTTTCGAGTTGAGGCCAAATGAATCTCTTCTGTCTTGCAGACAGTCCTCAACAAAAAGAAAAACATTTAATTCCTAGACTGACTTGAACTTAATACAGTCCTAATAAGCTTCCTGATAACTGGAAATAAACTACTTGCTAGAAAGCTTCTAAAACTACATATATTTACCAGTTAACACAGTGAGATGCAGACACTGAATTATGACCTCTGCAGTTGCTTATTTTACAGTAAAAACATAAGAGTCTTCTAAGTGTACTTTATCAGCTAACTGAATAGCAAAATTTTGGCTTAAAAAGACAGCAGATGAAGTTTGTATTAACTGGACATGTTTGGTGCAGTTTAGTTCATTAGAAATAAGATTCTCATCAGTAACTCCATCTGTCATCTAGGACTGAAAAGAAAAAGCAGAAGTTGTATTTTGGCCATTTGGATGGTGGGAAACAAGAATTTTAAAAAAATAATCTGAAAATGAAAGCATTATTTCTAATAGCACTCCATTTGTTACTCAGAATAACACACTCCTATGAAACTCTCACAAAGAAAAATCCTGACCTTACTTGTGAACTCTTCTCTTTCCCTCTATTTAAGAACAGTGGGGCACAACAAAAATGATTACTGAAGAGGAATAATTAAAAAGGGCCAGGGAGCCTTTTGAAATTCACAAAGGAGCATACCTCTGCTTCTTTTCTCTTGCCAGTAGGTATGAGAAAACCACTCCTCAATGGGGCTGAGAGCAGCTTTGTGCATTACAGGCTTCTCTCAAGTATAGTTAGCAGAGGTGACTCTTCTCAGTGGGGTCATTATTCTTTTAGAATTGAAATAAAAGATACCTGATGTTCCCATTGCATCAGAGAGACAAGAGTCCCAACTTGCTGTCACTTTTCATTCTCACTGGCTGCCTCTGTTTAAAACTGTCTTCTCCTCACCCTCTTGACAGACCAGCATAGCTTCAACTCCAATGAACAGTGGAGTAAATAAAACAAGACTCTCGTACAGCATGTGCAGGAATTTGGCCATCTTCAGAATGGTAAAAATAGGACAAAATAGTTTCTCAAATAAAAAAGCCTATTCACCAGTACTACAATAGGGACAAAACCCCCAAACCAACCACCACAATCAAAAACACTGCAGGAAACAAATATCTGCCACATAATTTTGAAGTTCTACTAAGCAAAAAAAATTTGACGAAATAGCATTTGCTTCAACTATTCCCCAAGTCTGTCAGTAAAAATGTTCCAAACCAACAAAGAAATACATTCCCAAACCCTAGAAGAGATTCAGCACTGAAGTGCTCCTTTAATCTATTCCATTATTTCTAGTCTAAGACAAAAATGTTTCCCTTTCAGAATCATTATGTATCATATTAAATCCATCTCTAATTTGAGTCACAGGTGTAACATGGAAAAATAACCGTATCACCTTAATCAAAGCAGGTTATTTCCACAATCTAAGGCTAATCCAAAAGCAGACAGATGGCTCTAAGAGACGTTGTTTTTATCGCACAACAGACAGATGTTTCTCAATTGTCTTTTGGCAATTGTCGGATAACCTTGCGCATCTTGTACATCAGCGTGTGAGCTCTCTCTTAGCTTCTAGCTTTAACTGTTGCCATTTATGCCTCAAAAACAAGGAAGCTGACAGCTTGAAGACAGCTATGTCTTTGCACCGTGGAAGCTTCCCTGCAGCCGCGGGAAGGAAAATCAGCTACAAGAAAGGAAATGTATAGCTGTCCGAAGTCAAGGAGGCAGCTGCAGCTGAAGGAACTGGCCAGTTTCTTCTTCTGGTCCCACTTCTTAAGCAGGCACACATTTGTTGGAAGTACATCCCTAAATAAGCTCTGAACATTTATCTACCAGGAATAGTACTGCCATTGTACCAGTCCCAACTTGAGATTTTAAGTACAAGACAAAGATTAAAATTACAAAGTTAAAAATAAAGTTAGATGCAGCAGACCCTTAGGAAAACAGACAGACATGCATGTGTGTTTTATAGAAATGTGTGAAAACCGGCAGCGCACATTCAGATGCCATAAATCTATAAGCGTGGCAGAAAACATAACGGTAGGAGGAAAAAGCATAAAGCTTTGGCTCGAGGACTGAAATGTAACAATGCTAAAGATCATGAAGGCTGCAAAAATTACACTAATAGGGAGAAAACTGAAATAAAACCTGAGATTATGGCTTATTTATAAAAATGCTAGGACATCCCATGAACTACTAAATCAGTACAAGGAATACAGACATATTCTTTAAGATTTTGAGAGTTCACTTCAGTCTAGTCACATACGAGTTTTTGACTCACTCAATACTACCGTGTATTATTTATTATTCAGTATAATGTGTTTTTAAGTATTTGTTTGGCACACATCCTGTAGCAGTCTTTATTCTCTACACATTCTACATAATACTGCAAAATTATTTAACTGACTGTACATAGCATACATTTAGCAGTTATTTTTCATAAAGCTGTGAATCTTGAAATTAGAGTTGCTGTTAACAAGTCACCACTTAATACCCACGAAAACTAGTGCATCTGAGAGATTTCAGTTATTTCACTGTGCAATGGTATCATACTGCCATTATGGATGCAGGCAAATATTAAACCTAGAAGGTATGTCTTAGGTTGACCAAGCCAGATACATTCACGGTAAAACTGATTTAAATAGAAATCCATATACTCTTACAAAAGGATAAAACCAACCCAATTTTCCCCTGGTGAGAGAACAGGTACTCTCAGGTTTTTTTCAGTATTTGAGAGAAGTCTCCAACTACATGAACTGCCAGAAATTCAGTGCAGAGCTGTATTCTGAATTATGTTAACTGAGATTCCAGCCTGCTGAGAACTATCACAAAATTTCTTTACAGTGACACTTCTATTTCTTCATCATGACAGCTCCAAACTAAAAAGGACTTTGAGCAACAAGTGCATTCCCTTCCACTACAGCCATTTTTCCTTGATTTAAAAAGATGAAGGCACAGATGCTTAATGAAAACAGAAAAAAGGTTTAAGTTGCAATTTGCTTTACCTTGCTACAGAAATGTACGCATACATCTACACTTACATGTATTCTTTCCTTCAAATAATCTTCTCAAGACCTTCTAAATCCAACTCAGTATCAGAATTGTCTCTGAGCTCCCAGTATCTCCATTTACAACTGTAGCATGCATTGAAAAAGGCACTTTGGAATTTTTCCTTTTAGCAAACTCTCTTCCTTAACACACATGTGCATTTCAAAAACCACCTGCCCTCCTGACTATGAAATCTATAACCAACACAAAGCACACTACTTGACCATATCATACACCCCAACTTGCACATCAGGGGTAACTCTTCATGCACTTTCAGTTTGACCTTGTTTTCCTCTTTAATACAGGGTCATGTATTTCTCTGAACCTCTTAGATTCTCTTTAAGAAATGCTAGCAGTGTAAGACAGGGAAGTAGTTCTGCTTTCAGATCATAATCAAGAGCTGATGGTACTAGCATACTGCCCTCTGGATTGTACTCTTTTTATGCAGTGGAGATATTTATATTGAAGTCTGTGGATATTTGACCAGGTCTGTAATCCACTTGGTGCAATGGCCAGGTAAAACTATACACACAAAACTTTAAAGTTTGTATGTGCATATGTATTTTTCCCATTATTTCTTAGAATCAGAAACTATTAGAAATGTCAGACTGTCTCTTAGCAATAAGGAAATAGGAATCTGGGGAAGGAAAAAGACATCATAATTTCCTGTGAAGAGCACTTAACTAAATAAATGGGAGTGCAGTAACTGAGATGAAATCAGGCATTTGAAATGCACTGACTGGCAAGAATTGTTCATAAAGCTCTTCTGTGGAGACTCCTTCCTAGGCCTGTCTACATCAACAGCTCCAAGAGTATTTGTTTGGCTTGGTTACAGTTTCAAGCAGTAAATTTCTTTCCTTTTATAAAGAGTTGAAAGTCTCAACCTTGTTTAAGGTTTGCAACGACAACTAGAATTAAAATTCTCAATTAGCCACAGCTGCATTACTCCATCTGCAAATTCTCCATCTTTGAAATACAGAGCAAACTCTGGCCCACCAGAGTTTCCAGGTGCTGGGTGACCCAGCACACTGCCCTGCTGCTCTCAACTCAGGAAAGAACATGATCACGTCATCTCACAGACCTGATGCTCTGCCAGGCCAAGCTAGCCCAAAACATGGCCAACTGAGTGCCTTTGCACCAGAGCCCAAAAATGAGGAGCACCTCCCCAGTTGGTGCCCTGCCATACCCAGGGACCTCACAGCCAGAAGGCAAGGGGTGAAATGCAGCGCTGTGAAAGCACATACCCAACATACTACCTAACAGCTGCTGCTGAGGGCTGCAGGAGAGCATGGGGCAAACAAACCACTTGTCCAGACCCAAGAGGAGACAGCAGCTGAATGACAGTTGAATTTTTATTGGCAAGTAACAGCTACAATCACCTTAGAACTTGTAGAATTGGTATCTTATTTAGTTTCTCTGCTATCCAGGGAGGCCTGTCTACATAAGTAATGTAATGGGAAGTGGACATGTATGAAATATATACTTTTCACAGACTTCTCACTAAAATTGTAATTCTCAATTCACAAAATTTAGATTATCAGGACAATTAAGAACTCAATTGATTCGAATTGCACTGAGTCAATGAAAATTAAGTCCTCAATTTTCTGCTGAACACTGGAAACTCTCTCTCAGACAAGAACATCTATAGCTGCACAAACAAGTGTAAGGCAGGAACCAGGTCAACAACTACGACCAAAGTAACTGTACATGTTTCCTATTTCATTAATGTAATCATACTGGTCTGAAATTATGTATATTTAGGTTGAGGCAGAGGGATAGGACAGAATGTAAATATGTTAAATGACTAGAGCAGATAAAAGTTTAAAAGTGATTCTTTTTCATCATTAGAATATTTATCCTTATTTTTTTTCCAAAAACGATACCAGTCCCTACATCACTGTCCTCCTTAATCAAATACGAAAATTAAACCAGAGGCGCTGATGAGGAAAATATCAGCAGAAATGCACTTCAGCTTATTACATAATACTTTCTGATTAGAGCCTCAGCAACACTTCACAGATTGAGATACATGATTATATTTTTAATTTGGTACAACTGAAACGTTTTATTTCAATAAATGCATTTCTGCTCTAAAAAACAGAATTTAAACCAGAGCTGAGCTGCACTTCTGGGACTGCAGGTTTACAGAAAACTATACGGGTACAGTGTTAAATCCTTATGTTTGGTTGGTTCCTATTCAAATATGTAAGATGTTTTTTTCTTAGAAAGGTCTGAACAGATTTTGATAATTCATGGCGAGAGGAAAAAGATGCAGATTATTCTGATAGTGGAAGATAGCTTTTGGGAACAAAGAATATCTTTGGAAATTACAGGATCTGCTGTTTTGTTCCGCTCGTTATAAATAGAAGTCTCATTTTTAAACACAAAATAATACAGTTATTTATCTTAGATTGCATTTGATACCTTTCTGTAGCTCTATCTGCATCTTATTTTTGAACATCCAAAGAGATCTTAACAATGAAGGTAATAAAAAAAAAGCAGCTCCTAGATTTGTAACATTTAGATTTAACTTGTCCAGAAATCATCAATTATACAACAGACTTCCCTGTTTTGAAAATACAGTATCTTTGTAAGATATTTTTCTACCTTTAGGGGAAAAAAGGGGGAATTCTGAGTTAGCTTTGTGGAATATATGCAGAAATAAATATAATTCCAATCTGAAGTATGGCTCATAAATCCATAGTATTATGACTGCCTTATAAATCAGTTATTCTAATAAAGAAGTACTCCATAGTGTATCATTAAACAGCTTCATCATGTGGATACTGGAAAAAAAACTTTAATGAATATTAAGTGTTGAATGTTGATTAGCTAATAGGTTAATTAAACTTTTTAGTTGATTAACCATTAGTTATTTTTCACTATCTTGTTTTGCCACAAGACTGACCTACAGCATTTCCTAGGTAAGGGAAAACATACCTTACAAGAGCCTTTACTATACTGCTTTGATCATTTGCCCTCTAGTGAAAATGTAAATACTTTTTGCCCACAAGGTAAGTAAAACTGCACCTTTTGAACTGCAAAATGTTTACCTTTTAATTCTGCAGCTGAAAGGAAAATATTCCAGGCAAAAAAAAAGCTAGACAAAACTGATGCAATCTATACTGATGAAAGAAGAAAGTCTAGCCTACTTCTTTAACGCTGTACAAAACTTTTAGAGATCTGACACTTAAACTTGCACAACCACCTTATTATCTCCACTGAGAGGAAGATGGTAGAATGTATTTGGCGAGTGGAAGCTTCCCTCTGCTAAATTCCCTTCCAGCACTCAGAACAGGATGTGCAAACAGCTAGCTTACCGAGTGGCCTGCCTGCTTCCCAAGTGTGTTGCACAGATTTATCCTGCTCAGAGGAGACGCAGTTTCAGATGCCAAGTAACATGCTCCAGGTACAGCCATCTGTTTGCTACTGCATTTGGCCCTTACTTGCTCTTTTTCTAGGTTTCAGTCCAGGCCTTGCCTGACGAAGAGTTTTTCTGAGTCTCTCTTCCTCTAGAAGGTTTGGCATTAGACACAGAGAAGGAACACACAGGAATACATGCAGCAACCTTACCATAGCTTCATTTTTGGTTCCTGCATGTGGCTGTTGGCTAGATGGTACTTTATTTGCCACACATGAGGCTAACACACGTGTGGACTGCTTTCATGCTAAAATTAAAATTACCTCTTTGTAGGAGGACTACCAACTAACTCCAACTACCATTCCAATCATACACGCACAGACTGACTTCAGTGCTCCCTAGCAACACTTCCTTCCCACAACTTCCACACCTCTCCACAATTTGCATGCACAGTGCCATAACTGGCACTTTCTTGCTTCTTTCTCTGCCCAAGATTTTTCTTTCAAAGCCAAATCAGTGGGTGCTTATGTACAGGACAGCTGGTCCACATGGCTGTTGCCACACTGAGCCAAATCTGCCTTTTCCACAAACCTTTCCAAGCAAAGAAATGAGAGCAACAATAAATTCGCTGGCATTGCTACCCACTTGGATACAATTAAATTCTGGTGAAAAAGCACAATGCAGTGCCCAAAGGCAAGGAACATTATTTTTACCTGTACACTGGATACCTTCACGGCGTGCAGGACCTAACACAGTACCAGGATTCCTTTCTTTCTCGCAGCCAAGAATTCCTGCATAAAACAGAACATAACATTAAGTATACAACTTATGTTAATCTCAAAATACAAAAACATATCCCTGTGTGGCTGTTCCTGCACTTCAGATACAACTCCCCTAGACCAAATGATTTAAAATGGCTTCTTCACAGATTCCTGGGTACACCCTTGTAGAGAGACAATAATGGGACTGGAAGAAATGACCTGCAATCAGGCTGTGATGAAATCGGGCCTCAGCTGTGACCCTGCAAAGAATGACACACGTGTGCCATTAAACTTACAACTCGATTCCAGACTATGGCACACCATTCAAAGACTGAAATCTTTGCAAGTACAGGAATTAAACTGTAGAGATAAAAAAAGAAGGGACCAATTTGCTGCCTCCTTAATAATACACGTAAACCACAGTGTATGAGAAGGTGAAATTGTTCAATACATTAAGTGCAAATTTGAGCTTGAAGTGTTTTGAATGGTGAAACAAATATCAGATGCAGCTCTGACTGTTACACTCTTTTTCATCAAAATGGCTGACCTCTGAAGGTGACCCTTAACATGACAAGGAAATCTATCACTTCCAAAATGAGAAGCACTGAAGGACTATACGCAAAGCCAAAGAAAGCTGCAAGGTGATTGCTACCCTTCGACATCCAGCTGCTTACATAAATGTCTACATGTGGAGACAAAAGCCAAAACCATGGTTTGTACCTGCTTTGTAGGCAGAGTGTAACAGCATGGCTAGAAATGAAAACTCCTAACAAACGATCTGCCATAAAGTTCCTTGGTGTCAGATTAGAAGTGTAAAAGGTGGTGTCAGATTGTAAGTGTAAAACGTATGACACACACACAATTACCATGTACTGAAACTATACAGGGAGATTGCAAGGAAAAGGCAAAGCGCTCACACACACATTCCAATGTGCACCAGCAGAGTTGTTAGCTCACAGATGCTCTGGAGATGCTGGTGCTCCAAAGGACCTCCTGAGACAAGGCAGGGTACTCACAGGCAGCCTTCCCACACCATGCTGCTGCAGCTTCTGCTCCACAAAAGTTCAGGATTTTGAAAGCTGCCTCAGTACAATCCCACATCCTCAGAGGCTTTAGGTCTGGGCAGAAGGCAGCTGTAACTAGGAAGGGTGCACTACCCTTTCTATCAGTTCTTGCTCTAAGGTGGGATGTGATCCAAGAAAAGGGAGACCTTCGAGGCAGAGCTTAACTAACACCCTCACCTATGTATTCCACAGAACCAACAATGTGAATTATTTCTATGCTTTGCCAGACAGGAAGAGGCACAGCCTGGAGAGCAGGAGCACCCCTGAGAACTGGAGCCAGAGGAAACTGGAGCTTCACCTAAGCAGAAACAGGCAGCAGAATGAATAGGGCTCCTGGAAAGGCCGGAAATGTGACAGTTACCATGTGCATAATATTCTTTAGGCTATGTAAAGCAAGAGAGTCACAGGATCTCACTGCAATTATTCCTGCTTACCTCTGGGCCTGCAGAAAAAGTGAAGAAGGTAAGACACACTTTCAAGGGGCAGATGACACTTTGTGTCTCCTAAATCCTCCATCAAACGGGGATACATGCAACACTACACACGGGTCTAGAGGGTACAGTACGCACACTGTTTTCAGATCCATAACTTTAGATAAACCTAACAGCAATGATTCCAGCTGAGGAGATAATGAAGATAGAATTCACTTTTCATTTTCTTGTTGGTTTTTGCTTATGAAAAATACATACTTCCTTCTCATTATGTTAGAGCTATTATTTTATTACAGCCACTTTGTATATTCTTATCACCAAACTGCCATAATTTAGAAGTCTAGCTCAATCCTCTAATACCATTTGTGTCAGAAACTCAAGTGTCTCTAAAGAACACCACTGCATTACTGGTCTGAGTAATGAAAAAGTGGATTACATTCCTTTTGCCATTCAAGCTGTCTGTCACATGCAATACAGATACTGCCAATACAGTGGTTAACTGCAATGACTGAAAGATAGCTAAGGATATTTTCTGATGCTGGAATAGTATCGCCTTCCTAATACTCCCTGAAAGAAACCTCATAAATGACAGACTCTTCTGATTACAATCAAAGAAGAAAAGAATCCATAAATTAATATGGATATAATTTGGAAACCATTCTTTGTTTTTCAATGGTTCAGTGATAATACCATTTTATACACCCTGCATTTTAGATCTTTTCCAAATGTGCTTACCTATTTTCTGCTTAGGGCATTAGAATAGATGGCTCAATGAAAACAAACAGAGTGCAGGGTGATGAACTTTAAAAAGCAGACAACATATTATTACTAGAACTAGATCCAGATTTTGTGATAAAAATTATTACACTGAAGTTTGGTTCTGGTCACTGAAACAAGCTATAAACTATAAACCAGCCTTAATATCTGATGTACAAAATATCCTCTGACTTCCAGGAAGACAAGATTCTGACTGCATTTGATTTCATCTGATCTGTTTCACAATAAGAAACAACACACTCAAAATCATTTATGGCTATAGGATAGATCAATAGCAAGAAGAGATTATAGTTACTTCATGAGCACCTGTGCTAGAAAAGATGCTTCAAAAGTGCTGTAAAGAAGAGTTTTATAGTAGGGTAGCCACTACTAAGTAGACCAAGATAAAAATGCGATTCAGTTTTTGATGTTCTGCAATAAAAAGTAATGCATGAAAGAAAACAAAGTCTGCTTTGTGGAGAGTAGGAGGAAGTAAGAAGCAGCAGGTTGCCTCCATCCTGGAGTGACTGAGAAATGAGAAATGAAAGTAAAAGGAGGAGCACTACTTATGGAGGCTGGGTGTGCTTTTATGCCAGAAGAAACCAATGAAATTAACTGATGCAAATATACCAAATATTCCACGAAATAAGACAGGCCAGGAAACACAACCCACAAAAGTCTTTGCTCAGCTTCTCCAAGTCTTCTCTAAACAGATGCCTTGGGTTATGGCATGCCTCATTTAGACTAAGAAGTTCAATCCAGATCATACAACTATTCACTGTCTACCCTAAAATTTCAGTGCTGAGTCTCTTGGTTCTTTTAACCTGTTCAGTTCTCATTAGAGATCCATCTTCATTTTTAGAATTCAAGCAGAGGAAGGGTTATCTGGGCAGCGGTAAGGAGAAGGGATAGCCTGGCAAGGAGTAGTAGTATGGTGGGAAGCCACGGAGGTCTGCAGGTTCTGCAGAAAATAAAGGCAGTAAGAAAGGCCATCCACCACAAAACCAAAAAATGGGAATATATCTGAAGTTTTGATAATCTTCAGTCTTTTAAACTGAACATGAAACTCCCTTCCCCTCTCCTCCCAAACTGAAAACTCACTTTTCTTCAAGGAAAACTTGCTAATGAATCAACTACCAGCTAAAGTGGAGTCTGACTCTGCGACCGACCCCATCCTATATGCCAAGGGCACACTCGGATGCTGGCATTTCTTATCTTGATTCTTGACTTAAATGCCCTTTTTAACATGCTCATTAGTGAAATTTTCTAATTAAAAAAATGCAACAGCTAAAAAGACGCCCTTTCCTACATAAGTCACGTGGAACAAACCCGAACACCTACATGGTTCATTAGCTGAACTGGCAATTTCACACCCCAGAGCAGTTCTCTACCACTTCTGATAACTGAAAAACTTGTAACAGAAGTAGGCTGTTATTCTTTTTATACACCTGTCACAAAAGGCAGAACATAATTCATTCTATAGAAAGAAAGGTTTTTTTCTGGCTAGAAAACCTCAGGAATCCAGAGGCTTAGAATAATTCGGCCATTTTTAAGAATTGGGGGGGAAAGCGTTATTGTAACATTATCCTAGTGCCCCCCTTCCAGACACCTCCTGCCTCCTCCTCTTTTCACCCCTCAATGTTGCAGTCTGTCACAGTCCCCAGCACAGTTAGTGTGTCATTTGCTTTCATACCCTGCTCTTTCTTACTTTTCTTAAGCCATGTTTTTTCTCACCTCTCCATTTAAACCACCCTCTTCCTCATCTCAGTCCTTCTCTTTCTGTTCAGTAAGGTCAGGGTCCTACAGACACCAATGCATTCCCACACATAAGTTATGATGTGATCCACAAGAACGATCTGCACTTAATTACATTACCCCCCCATCCACTTCACACATTATTTTTGTAGTATTTCCAGTGCTCTTTGTGTTACTTTTGTGCACTTTTTGATTTGTGACAGTTTCTAAAGCACCAACTTTTCTAAATGATCTGGTTACACGGTGAACAACAACACCTGTGGGACAAACCAGATATTGTAACAATACTTTCTACCCTCTCCATGTATTCCCCTACATCAGCAAATCCAGATTCCTTCCCCAGACTTCTAGCTGCAAAGAGCTGAATATCTATGTGATAAATCATTATATACACATACATATCTCATCTACAGCCAAGAGTACAGTCAGACCGCTGCTGCCAGTGTCACAAGCCAGACATACATCACATAGCAGGAGCAAGCCATTTCCTCTTTTGATGATGACAATAATAGTAATAATAATATTATTAATAATATCATTAACTTGTTGTGAAGAACTGATTAAAAACAGTAAGCACATTTATAAATTCTAGTCACAATTTGCATTCACTTTTTACCTGAGATTGTGACACGGCAATCTTCCAGTGCTTGTGATCAGACATCAAGTTTTCTGCCGTAATAACTGCAGGAAACTAACCTATTTCTTGCATATCTCTCTTCGAAACCTCTTCAGAGCAGGTCACATCACATCCAGTGACTTTCTCTGAGGCAACTCAACCTTTAAAATTCAAACCTCAACTTGCGCTCTGTTCTACCACTACAGCACAGAAACGTGAGGTAAACTGTAGTGCTGTTCGGCATTGCTCACAGCTGTACCTGTGCTACCTGCCCTGGGTGCTCTGAACAGGGACAAAGATCAGAAATGACTCACGAGGATGTCCATAAGAGCCATTTTAGAAAGGTACCTATGCTAGCTACTTTTAGTGAGATTTAAAATACACCTAACTGTACTGAATGTGGGTCCTCCGTCGCTGGCAATGGCGGGCTGCAGGGGTGGCCGCTGTGGGGAGCAGCCGGGGCTGCCTCGTTCTGGACACAGCCGGTTCCGGCCGGATCTGACTGACCCGCTGCGGGGCACGGTTGAGCCCCTCAGCCACGGCGATGGCACCTCAGGGATAGAAAGGGCGAAACGTTGCCCGGCAGTGAGAAGTGAGGGGAAAATGTGTGAGGAACAGCCCTGCAGACACCAGGAGGAGAGCAGGAGGCACCCTGCAGCCCATGGAGGATCCGTTCTGGAGCAGGTTTACCTGAAGCCCACACTGGAGCAGTTCATGAAGGACTGCAGCCTGTGGGGAGGACTTGTGCTGGAACAGGGAAAACTGTGAGGAGCAAGGAGTAGCAGAGATGAAGTGTATGGACTGACCATAATCTGCCATCTGTGTTCCCCTGTACTGCTCAGGGGCACGGGTAGGAGGTGGAGGAGTTGGGAGGTAGGGAGTGAAGTTGAGTCTCGGACAAGAGGGAATAGGGAGGAAGGTGTTTTAGTGTTTGTCATTGTTTCTCACCATCTAAATCTATTTTAATTGTCAATAAAATTAAACCAATTTCCCACAATTTGAGTCTGTTTTGCCTGTTTTACCAGTGATTAACCTGCCCTTACCTCCACCCATGAGCTCTTCCAGTTTATTTTGTCTGTCCTGTAGAAAATGGGGAGCCAAAGCATGGCTGAGGGGTGTCTCTGATAGCCAGCTAAGGTCAACCCACCACAACACCTTCACCGAGCACTTCCACCTCAACTGCAGAAATACAACCTCACTGAAGGCAAACACAGACCTATCTTATCTCTGTCTCACCACCACCACAGGCTTTGTGAGCCAGAGGATCAACACTGAACACCCCATGTAGACTGCACTGGCTATGCAGAGATTTGCTGTGGTTTAAACCCAGGTGGCAACTAAGCACCACGCAGCTGCTTGCTCACTCCCTGCCCCTGCCTTGGTGGGATGGGGAAGAGGATTGGGAAAAGGTAAAACCCATGGGTTGAGATAAGAACAGTTTAATAATTGAAACAAAGTAAAATATGATAATAATTGTAATAGTAATAATAATAGTAATGAAAAGTGAAATGATAAAAGAGAGAGGAATAAAACCCAAGAATGACAAGTGATGCACAATAGAATTGTTTACCACCCACTGACCAATACCCATTCCAATTCCAAACAGCAATCAGCCCCTCCCAGCCAATTAACCCATTTATATACTGAGCATAAATGTGCTATGTTATGGAATATCCCCTTGGCTAGCTCAGGTCACTGCCCTGTCTCTACTCCCTCACAGCTACTTGTGCCCCTCCTCGCTTGCAGAGCATGGGAAACTTAAAAGTCCTTGACTTAGGGTAACCACCACTTAGCAACAACCAAAAAAATCAATGTTTTATCAACATTTTTCTCATACTAAACGCAAAACAACACTGTACCCGCTAATAGGAAGAAAATTAACTCTATCCCAGCCAAAACAAGGGCAAGATTGTAAGGGTAATATTTAAATAAATTATTATTCAGTCAATAGAGAGGATACTGAGGGATTCAGCTATAACATAAGTTTAGATTTAATGTACAAAATAGCCATTAAAAATAATGACACATCAATATTTCTTGTGATTTAAAATTTAAAGCATTATTGATGTGTTTCTATTTTAAGATGAAGTTTCTCAGCCACTGGAGTTATGAAAAAAAATTATCCCCTATGGTACAATTTGGTGCCACTGTTTGCTCAGGATCTCTTTGTGCAGGCACAGAAACCACATTTTAAAATAGATGTTGACTTCCCTGTTCATACCAATACACATTTACTGTGTAGCCTAATGACAGTATCAAGAACGTGAAACCTGACCATTTACCACTAATAACCATATTCTTACTCAGGCTGTGTGATGTACTTGAATGTCAACAGTTTTTTTCCCTCTGCCAAAAATAAAGCACTTATGGGTATATAAAAACGTAAGCTCTACGAAAATACTTCACAGACCTAAGTATCACATTATATCTATTTCCACAGGTAATGACGCAGATACAGTGTGTCCCAATAAAGAACTTTTGGTACCTACAATGCTGATGCCCCAATACCTAGCATTTCGGTACAGAGCAGCTAAAGCTTCACAAAGAAGCAGGTATTCTCTATGCAGGATAAGAAGGAATTAAGCTATTCAAAAAGGCATTCCTTTCTAACTCCTAGACAGCTAAGGAGACATTAAGCAAGTGCAGGGGTTGTCCTGAAATCCTGCCCTCATCTACAGCCTAAACACAGAGACAGGCCTTCAGGAGAGATATAACTGCACACTTAGTGGCCAAAGCACAAATTAAGCCACTTTTTGAATGCAACCTGAAAAAAGAAAGTAATCACCACCTAAGTAATAACCTCACAAGGAAAAGCGTTTGTCCAGGCACTAGAAGACTGAAACTCAATGATTTTCTCAGCCTGAAGGAGCTTAAAGCAGTATTGCTAAGCCTCCCACAATTAATATCTACTGTCAGGTAATGCACAAAGTTGAAAGAGCTACCTACGATCCTCTCAGTGAAGCTATGGTATGCTGCTGAAAACAACTGAAGATGCATGAAAAGGAGAAACCTGGGAATCTGGTCCCTGCTCCCAAGACCTTTTCTCTAGTTTGAGAATAAAGCAAATCTCCTCTCTCCTCCTGCTGCCACAATTTCATACTGAACCACCACAACTGCATAGTGGTGCCTGCACACATTCAGCTTACTCCAAAGGTATCACACCCATTAGCACTTGTCAAGTATCCCTTATATAGCATATAGCTTCAGATTCCTGATTTGATTTAAGGAGGATTTTATATGTTGAGCTTATCAGATGACAGCAATTACAGATATAAAAATGTGTAGGTGTTTTGAAAACTCTCACAAAAAACTGCTCATGAACTGAGACTGACTTACAGTTCATTGACAACTGATGAGATGCTTCCAGGATCCAAAGCTTCAATTAAGAAGCTTCCATTTTGTCAGAGTGCACAACTAGATCTTAAGCTAAATCCATGTGTGTCACATAAAGAAATGTAGCAGCAGATTCACTTATTCCTTGATGGCCATATAACTCTTCCAAGAATAGAAGCCATCAACAACGGAGAGTACTCAACTTCCAGTGTAACCTCACAACACTTCCATGTCTTTCAGTGAGACATGCTCAGAAAGCTACTGCAGTAATTCCCATATTCGTCTTTGTCCTGCTGCAGGGAAATACGCATCCTCTGTGACAATGACGGTGTATCTCATTAGGAGATGCATTCTGTATGTTGGAGACATTCTGCAGTGAGTTAGATGACATATTCTAAACACAACAACAGAGCCAGGCTTAGATCAAACAGCAGTAACCCCTTTTTAGGTTACAGTGAGGCTTAAAAGATTTGTTTGATGTGCAATAGGCTATTCTTCAAAGCCCACTGGAAAAATGGAGGATTTTCGAAGGACTGGAAGTACTTTGGCCTTGGCTGCACTTTTGTTGCATTTCTTGCACATACTAAACTATGATGTGTGGCTAGCAAAATAAAGAGAAACCAAAATCAGCCATATATACTCTCCTGTAATTTCATCTCAAATGTGTTGAAAATACGTACCGCTTACTTCATCATAAATATGCCATTTATCTTGGACATGACTGAATATCTATCATACTTAATAGCTGATAGAACTATCAGTTAAACAGATTTTTTTTTTCTTCCTATTATTTAACAAAGTTTTTCTCACATTAAAATATTAACATGAAAAACACATCTGCTGTTATGAAAATACCATAGAGGCTTCATGAATTAAGATAACACTTGAGCACACAGTCAATAAAGGGTCTAAAACCAACCATATTCTTCCCCACAGTCACTATAACATGTCAATCACCTGGAAAAGAAACTTTGCTTTTAACCTATTTCCCTACACTTCATTTAGCTGTATTCTGAAAATAAATTCTATTCCCTGATGTGAATTTCCCTTGCCTGTCCAACATCTCAAATCTACATAACTTAATCTATACACTAATGGACTCCTAATTTTCTGGGGTAGTCAACCACAAAAAACACTAACACACATCACTGAAATTAGTGGAAAATCTAAACAAAGACATAACAATTAATTCTGCACAAGCAATAGCTCTACCACAAACCTATGAAAAAGTATTTATAGCATTGTTTTTCCAGCAGGGTGTAATTTAAATAACTAATTATTCCACCAGCTTATTTTACGACTGTCACAGCTTTAATGTTTTAAAGCAACAGTCTCTAAATCTAACTTCCAATTTTTGGGGGGTTCTCTTACCCAGGTTATTTAACCAGTTAGTGGCTTTGCTTCATTCCTGTTCAGTGCCTCTGAAGTTAATGCCCAGGGGTGCTGTATTTATCCTCTGAGACAGAAGTTCATTACAATATCCCATGCTGCTACAGGTTTGGGATAGGGAGACTTCATCTAGGCACAGTACCAAACTTTATCAGGAAAAATGAAGTACCGCATTATAGCATTTCAGTCCACCCTCTGCTCAGTTGCCATACTGAATTGCTAAGAGTGACTTCTGTAAACTGCTGTCATTGGCTTCTCTGTTAATAGCAAGCTGTAATTTGTCAGCAGCCAATTAGCCCAGGAATAAATGTCTGTCTCATCTCAGCCACCCTCAACACAACCGCACAAACAGAAATAGCTCCATAATAGGAGACTTGTCCATGAGAACACCTGTACAACAGGAACGGCATCAGTAAGACTTCTTAATGGCAGGGCATGAAAGAACAGTGTTACATCACACGAATAAAATCGCTGCCATATCTAAGGCTCAAAGGCAAGAGGGCAGCTTAAAGCCACTGCTAAATCATAGAAGAAAGAATGAACCAGAAGAGTAGCTATACATACAGAATGTAATTTTACTTGGAACAGAAAATGCATTTTTGATTAATTTTAACACTGTTCTATGCAACAGTGCAATACAAAAATGTCAGGAGTTTTCCATTTCGCAGCTAAAATCCTAGGACCTGAAGCACTTCCACTTTGGTTTAATAGGGTTTTTTTTACACAAAGGTGTTGATTCATCGTCCCTGCCTGCTCTGTAACATTCACACTGCCTGAAAATACTGCACTATCTACCTCTGGTAATCAAGGTTCTTTCTTTTTGATAAACAATTCTAGGTAACTCATGAAATGGTAACCCTAGCAAAAGAATGAAGTGTTTTCTTTTTTTATTGCATTGCTTTGAGGCTGCCATGGTCTAGAAAGCACCATTAAAGCATGCATATGACTTAGCACCAAAGAATCTAAATAGCTTTGTTTTCATTCCCCCAAGCTCGATGTATGTCCTAGCTATTTACAGAGGTAGATAACATTCTTCATCAAGCACAGCATCAATTCCATCAACACACGACTTCCAATACAAACAGACTGCTCCACTGAAGTTCGTATTTGTAAGATAAAGTATGTTTCCTCTAAACAATTTCCAAAGAGTCCTTTATTTTCTTAAGGG